>VZRS01012609.1:129978-348694 GCA_013398055.1 Ifrita kowaldi
TAGGCTAGAAGCTCTTAGTACAGTCAGTTTAGGAGATACTCCAAGTGCAGATGAGACAGGAGAGTCATGAGCTTGGAAGTCACAAGACCATGCAGGATTTTTGAAAATGTCCAGTGATAAGGACAGTGGGGATAAGTATCTACAAAACGAAGGTCAGGCATCACTACAAATATTCTAGGCTGGTTTTGCTCTCAAATGCATATGATTTGCATCATGAGCCCCCTGCTTCCCAAAGTGAGAACTATAGAATATTGCTCAGTATCAATCACTGCAATATTTGCTAAACCACCAGTTTATGATTAAGATGTGCATATTCAGCTTGAGGGGTCTTAAATACATAATTTATCACTGTGTTTTAAAATATTGACATAAATATTTTACTGTGTTGTGCATTAGATGCTTAACAGCCCCTCAGCAGTGTGAGGACTGAGATGTCACCTTGGGGATCTGTAGGTTCTTCTAGCTCTTCTGACTGTGCCTAGAATAACAAATCTCAACTTTTTTCTGAGTAATTTAAGGTTCTTGCCTGAATTCTGGCATAAATTTTCAGCAAATCTAGACATAGTTATGGTACAGTAGGAAAATCAGACTATTCAGTCTTGAACTAAGGACAACAGTTCTGGGTAGATTTTGATGAGCATCTCTGAGTCCATTGAATTCAGAGCAAAACTTCAGAGACGTGAACCCAAATAATCTGAAAACATCAGGTACACAAGGCTCTTTGGGCAAGATTTGCTTATTTTTCCTATTTACAAGACATTTGGTATGTTTTTGGATATTTGGTCAGTGTACTCAAAGTAAGGGAAAACAAATTATTTTGTTCTCCAGGGATTCTCTTCAGCTCTCTTGAATACTCCATCTAGGCCCAGGATTTTAGTTTCTACCCCTCAGGCTAAGGAAGATTGGATAGTTCATCCATGGAATGTATTAATACAACTTCTTAATCATCCAGAGCAATCACTGTAGGTTGTGCAACACAGAGCACTCCTTTTTTCTTCAGGGGCTGTCCTTCCTGACAGCTGAGGAGAGAGCAAGACTGCAAATTAAATCCTGATCCCCTGATACGGAGGCACTATCTCTTACCTGAAAAAAAAAAGCTCACTTTAACCTGCTTTATGATCACAGGTAGGAGGCAATAACTTAGAAACAAACCAACAGAAAATACAGAGGTACAAAAGTTGCTTTGTGTCTATCAGAAGAGGGTAGAAAAAGACACTTTGGATGAGGACTTCAGAAATGTGGGCTCCATCCTGGCACCAGTACAAAATTCCTGTATTGCTTTGGGCAAGGGACTTTGAAATTCAATTCTCCATTTGCAAAATGGGGGTAATAAAGACTCATAGCAAAGTTGGAAGGATAACTCCATTAATATTTATGATGTGCTTAGGTACTCCAGTGCCAGGAACATTTAGAGCTACCTACCCTACTAAAGGACACTCAAGTTCATGGTTATTTTGGTGAGGTCACACACCAGAATGCCAACAGGAATTTGGCATATTTTCCTGTCTTTTTTGAAATTAGTTGAAAAACTGTAATAACTGCCTTTTGAAAAATGCAGGTATATCAGCATTTGTCTTCATACTAAACAAAGGTAAAAAGTTGAACTAGATGCACATTATATAACTGGCTGTTACATGATGTACCACAGTCTTCCAAGGGAAGCGTCTACTGCCTCCTGGGAGGTGTGGTTCCATGGCAAGCAAGTTTATGTGGAATAACATGATTATAAATGATCCTGTTCCATGGCTGCCACAAAGCCCTTCACTCATTCAATATAGGCACTGAGATTGTTTTGAAAGGCACTATTTTATTTTGAGTTTCATGTTAGATTGTTCTACCAAAATCTGGGTTTACTGGTTTGTTTGCAGTCAGTTCCTCCCCACTGTAGATTTACTTGATGTTAGAGGTACTATATGATGGGAAAATGACATGTTGAGGAGTTATTTTTTCAGGTTTTTTTTGCGTAGCCCTCAATTCTTTCACTAAGAGTTTTTGAACCACTCATCTTTTGGCACTGGGAACTTTACTTCCATCATATCAAGGCCCGATTTGTAAAGAAGATGAGATCAAAGGAAACTCTCTCTCCTTACATCTGTACATTTGAACTAACACTCCACAACAGGTGAGGGTACATTTGCCCCTGCCCTATGCTACCTGGAGATGTTATGAAACCATCCAGTATCTTGTAAATGCTTTATCACTGCTTGGAACAGTGCTGGGTCTTGTGTTTCAGCATGTTTATTTTCTGTGGGAACAGCGATCTGATTGCAGTGCACGTGTGGGGGTGGGTAGATTATAAATTACAGACTCTGAGCTCAGGTGCACATCTTGGGAGTGACTTTTAAATAGTTGCATGATTAACAAACCCTTCTCCTTTGTGGAGTGGAAAGCAACTTCTGTCTCAAAGATCACTGCTTTACTTCAGGAATTATACCCCATGGAACCTGCATGACTTGATGCTGGAGGGGAAATATTTGTTGTGTTATGAACGTGAAGCCAGCTAACTAGTGAACTATGGGATGATTTATAGTGAACAGAGTTTGAGAGTAGGAAGAGGGGGAGATTTTCAGGAAACATGTTCATAATTTTGGAGGGAGGTGGCATGTAGGAACAAATGAGACAGCCTTTTATGGATGGAATGGTTTAAGAAGGTCTTGTTGCCGTTTCTTTCTGGTTGTCCCTTGTCTAGAAGCTGTCCTTGGCTGAACAGAACCTTTGTCTTTGACAAATTCTCCTCTTCCTTCAGTGCAAAGCCAGTGAGGTTATTTTGAGCATCCAGGAGCAGTGGGTGCAGCGTGTTCATGCAATTATTCAGGGTGGCAGAGCTAGCTGCCCTGGAAGGCCAGCAATGAAAAGCCAGTAATTAGGCTAGATTCAGGGGAATTATATGAGCTTACTCTTGGCTACCCTCACATAGGTACTGCAGTTTTTATGGAGATGGATGCCATATAAATATCTAGATAGATTAACGATCTAATGGAGGCTTTTTTGTCATTATGACATCTTGAAACTCACTACCACTGTTAGTCCATCTGTGTATGGATTGCAGACCCAAGCCAAGAAATACTTAAGCAGATGCTTAACTTTAATTTTAGAAGCAGGCCCATTGATTTCAAGGAGAATACTTGCATTTTTTTTATTTAGCCTTGTGTTTAATGCTTTCCTAAACATAGGCCTAATCCAACAGTTTCCATAAAAAACAATGCCCAGCATGCCTCAAAATAAAAGGCTAAAAAAAGTGGAATGGTTTTAGTACTACAAAAACCAGAGCAGCATTCTGATCAATTCTCCTTTTTAAGTGATCTCACAATTTTACTGCATAATCCAACTGGATTGTTCAGACAAAAGAGAGACAGTCAAATTTATGGAGTGTTTCTATTTAATGTTCCAAATACCAGTCTAGAGCATATGTACCTGATTCTGGAAATCTTCTGTTTGTAGAACTTTAGTTGATTTTCACAGGCAATATGTATGCTTCCTCCTCCCAAAATGGAACCAAATATTTATTAGCAGTCAGAAATAGACCATTTATTTTTATATGTGGCTTTCCACTGGCAGTGTTCATGGAGAAGGCACACATGGTACGTACTTCTTAAAAATCTTCTTTTGATACTGTTTGCTAGATCTCATTCATTTTAGCATTGAAAAAATAAACAAATGAAGTGACCAAAACAAACTGGACTGAATTTAAAGGGTCAGTACCTCAGGTATAAATATGACCTCAAATGCAGAGATGGTAGAAACTTACTTGCATACAGGAGTTTGCCAGTTATTAGTATTGCCAGAGGTGGCTTTCATGAAAAAATAGATATACCCAGATAAATAGCTTCCTATAGGATATAAATTCAAACAGTGTTGACCTGAGAAATTGCAAGTTTAAAGGAAAATTATTAGAAGTTAAATAGGATCAGCATAAAACTGACTCATGGCTAAATTCATAGATAAGTGTTGGGAAGAGCAAAAATATAGACAAAGGCAAATGAATTGATTATCAATAAATTATATACAAAAGATTTCAGTCTGATTGCAGCAAATTGTAGTCAATAAGAGAAAAGTTCTATAGGATTTTAAGGCCATATTTTATATTCACAGTACACAGTACTCTAAAAGAAAAATGCATTATTTGTATATGCATAAAAATCTCTTTATGTGCCTGTACACACATACCCCTAAGGAAAAAAAAAGCACATTGGTTTAAAAAAGTAATATATGCATTGCTTTCACTAGTTTAAATTTTCCTTGGCTAAACAATGTCTGTTTGAAGAAGCTGGCAAAATCTTATGTAGACAGTAATTCTTCCTTACTTCATATAATTTTTGTGAGAGACACAAAGTCACAACTGTTAGGGAAGAAGTTATAGCTTAGTCCAAGGCACAGGGCTCGAGAACAGCTCAGTCAGGAAAAAGTTAAAAGGAACAGAAGCTGTTGCTGACAACAACTTTATGGTACTGGTTTCTCTGCTGGAAATGTCATTGAACAGGCTTCTAGGTTGTTCATAATTTTCTTATAAAATGTTTTCAGTACAGAAACATAGGAATTTTAAAATTATTTTTTGCAGTGTAGCACACACTGTATAATACTTTGAAGCTGGAAATAGCTTCCCATAGTTTTCAACTGAAAAAAATTATTTTAATCGTATTTGAATTAAAATATTCACAGAGCAACTACAAAAAAAATATTTCCAGGTCAGATCTAGCAGTTTTATATTAGGTGAAGATACATGCATTTAAGTGACCAGTTTTTAAAACAGCACAATTTCTACCAAATTGTAATTTTGATTGCACAGTTTTCAAATATGAAAAAGACTGCTACATGATTGGAGGATATATTCTGTTTCCTGTATCCATAATGGATTTGGAATGGACTGATGGGCTTTCATTGGAAAATTTCGGTCTGTGCCGTAAAGCTATCAAATCTCTGAGGTAAAAGGTACCAAGTGGTGACATGAATTACACAGGGTGAATGTGAAGACCATTAGCAACAAATGAAGATTTTGGGAATGATGTTGGCTTTGACTTTGGAGAATATGCTCTACAGAGCCCTGGAGAACTGGTTGGTCATTGGAGATTGGGGGTGGCCCATCTCATCAGCACACAGGTGTCCACAGCTGACCGGACAAACTGCATCCTAAACTCTACCAGCCAAGGCTCCACCAGCTGCACTGGAATGAGATAGGGAGTTTACATACACCCAAACATCTGGAGTGGGGTTTGCTTTCCCTGGTTTTAAACTGGTTTTATCTGTGCCTGATCTTTTTGTTTGTTTGTTTGGTTTGTTTTCAAATACCACTCTGATCTGTAGAAATTCAGTAAGCACAGTCAGTGGTTCCTCACAGTGCATCCATTGCACCCTAAGAAAAACATGGGATTGGGGTGTACCAGTTGTTCCCTAGATTTTGTTTGTCACAGAGATTAGAGTTCCTAAACCAATGAGGGATCAGCTTAGATGTAGACATCTTTGCTACATCTACATACCTCAGCTTGGGTGAAAAATACACCCTTACAACCTGGTTAAAGGTGACCTTGCACTAAGACAAGGAAGACTGGTCTGACACTTGAGGTCCTTTCCAGATTAATTTTATCCTTTCAAAGAGAAAATTTCAGATAAAAACTCACACCAGACATAAAGTTAGAAGAATGTTGTAGAGTTTCGGCTCCAGGAACAAAGTGTTTCTGAAAAAACTCTCAATTGAAAATGTGAAGCCAAGACACCTGGAGTTCTCGGAAGTGCTTGAGTTTTTCAGTTATACTGTTGAATGAGCCCTTAATCTTGAGTTTTTACCATTTGGCACTAGTAGTGTTGATATCCCTAATCTTAAGGATTTAAAACTTGGCATACAGCTGTGGCACATGAGAAAGTGAAAAAAATGGGTAAGGGGGATCCATGGAGACCCAGACAAGGACCCAAGGGATGAGTGCCGATGGTCTCCTCTTTGGAAAACAAAAAAGAATCATAGAATATCCTGAGTTAGAAGGGGCCCTCAAGCATCATTGAAGCCATTGGGCAACTGGGGAGCAACACCTCCTCTTTTTGCTTTCTTTCTGAATGAAGGTGATGACAACTGCTGAGCTCTGCTGTTGAGGTTACTGGTGCTAAAATGTTTTAGCAGTGGTATTATCCCCAGGGTAGGAGGGTGTTTTCTGATCCTGCAGTCAGAAAGCTGGTGCCATTTCTGTCCAATACACTTGAGGACTAAGATGTGTCTTCCTTTGCCTTTTAGGGATTGAAGAGGGGACTCATATATTTTCCATCTAAACAGCCACTGAGGTGCCAAATGCTCTTTTGCTTCTCACTCAGATGCCTAGGACACTGCATAAAAATAGATAATTCACTGAACTTGTCTGGCTTTAGCACAGTAATTTTCCATTTCTTCAAAATGGCAAGAGATCCTTAAGCATCAGTAGGAACAACCTTGTCAAAATGGATACAAATCAGAACCCTGGAAAAGCCTGATAGAGAGAAAAATTAAGGTTCCAGCTTTCCTTATGTCATTAGTTGAATGAACATTCTTTTTCTCTCTTTCTGAAGCCCAAGTAAGCACTAATCATGTTACAAACTGCCCAGGAACAGTGCATGCAAGCTGGACTCCTAGAAAGTTACCAAATTTTTCCAGTGAGAGAGTGGGGAAATTGGAGCAATATAGGAGACGGATGGCAGGTTGGATTTGGAGATACAGAGTCTTAGAAACAAAAGAGAACATTATCCAAGGTCACTTGGGGAGTGACATAGAAGGGAATGAGGAGAAGAGGGTTGGCACAAGTGTGCTGCATGAGGTAAAGTCCATCTGGAGAAGAGACTGTAAGTGGAATAAAAGATAGAAACTGCACAGAAACATGGAAGTGGAAATAGGAGACAACTGTGAGAGGAGACAGGAGCCCTACCATGTCTGGCTGGAGCAGGTGTAGCATGAGGAACAAATAAAAAACCCTGTCCTTGGAGTGAAAACGGGCGTTAGGGAGAGCAGGAGACAGTAGAATGGGTAAGAACACATGGGAAATTTGTGTGGCAAGGAGGGAGTGAGGGAGGCCCCTGTTGAGTAGAGGCAAGGGGTGGGAGATTGGAATAGGCATTTCTGATAAAGCAGGAAAGGGCTTGCAGGAGTCCCAGGAGGCAGTGTGGTGAGCTTGGACAGCAGCATTGCAGGATCGCAGTGTCACACGTGGAACACCAGTGATTCTGAAAGGGTTACAGCTGGACAAGCTCCTTCAGGTCCATGAGAGCTGCACAGCCAGTGTCCATACTCCATCGCACCCTGCCTTGCATCCAGACTTGGTGGAACCTATACACACCAACTGAACCCACGTTCCTTGCATGGAGAAAATGTTGCAACTGGAAGAAGATGACTGAATGGAAGCCCAGGGTACTGAGGGTACGTGAGGACAAGCAGAGTTCACTGAAGGAGAGCAGCTCTCAGTACATGGGCACCATTATGTAGCAGGAGCAACAGCCAGGGGAACGAGCGAGGTGGAGGAGGCTGAGTATTTCTTCAAAGGTGCTGGCTGCAAGGCATGGGAGGAGAGCCAGTGAAAGAAGCGGGAGAAAAAGGAGCAAGGCTAAGAACTTGGCATGAAGGGAGGGAAAGCTTGAGGGGAGATTTTTGTGCTGTTAGGGATCCTCTGATAATAAATCAGATTCCTTTTAAAAAAGGGCAAAGAATTATTGAGGAAAAGACTAGCAGTGCAAGTTACAGAAGAAAGAAAAGTCTGACAGTGGGTGAGCTCCACAGTGTGCTCAGAAAAATAAGCTGTGTAACAGTGCTTGTGCCTGCCACCCAGCTGCTGCGAGTATGAAACAGTCCCTGCTGTCACTTCTCCTTCCTTCTGTGGTCAGCAGTGGCTCAGATGAGAGCATGTTCTTCTTTCAAAGCTTACAGAGAGCATTACTCACAATTTTCTATCATCCTTCTGCCTCTGTTTGACTTTAAGAAGGACAAAGGAAGATTTATCCTTTCAGTTTTCCAGTGGTGTTTCTTAGCAAAATATTTTTGCAGCATCAAGGTTTTCTGTAGAGAAGTTTGGTTTAAATTTTGAATTGAAGTAACTGTAGCAAAAATTGAAGTAACTGAAGCAAAAAAGGAGAAATACAGGAAAGCTGAGCAATTGCAATCAGCAGGGAAACTTCCTTTCCTACAATATTTTCTCTTCTAAAGAGAAAACAGCCACAAAAATGTAAGACAATATTATGTCTTAACCTTTTTAATGACCAGAACATTCTTCAGTGATGAGTCATGTTTCTGAGAAAACCTGAATTAAGATATGACAAAACTTTGATGCAATTTATGGAATTGGTGGAAAACTGTGAAGTAGGACTAGTCACTGTTGGGCAACAGATTTCTTGATTGAAAAATATATTAGCTCAGTAATGGATTTATTGAAATTTCTACATATCCTGTTGAAAGAGAAAGAGATTTTGGCCCTGATACAGAGAAGGAAAAAAAAAAAGAAAATATCAGTTAGATCTTATTTATAATAAACTCTAAAAATGTAAACTTAGGTTAACCAAAGTGACTAATCTAAGCTGGTTCTGCAGGGTCCCTGTCCAGTGAACAGAGAGGCACCTTGAGAGGGTAGTTTGTGCCTTTGTTTTCACTGCTTGTTCAGACACAAGGAAGAGTTTCTCTGGACTAATCCAGGAGCCTGGGCTGCAGCCTCATGAGTAGTCATGCATTTGAGCTCAGCTGGCTTCACTCTGTCCTTCCTTTCAATTCTGTTGTACCACATTGATTATTTAAATAAATATTTTCTGAAGATTCTTCATTTCTTGTAGTAGCATCTGCACAAGATTTCTAATGGATTCTGGAAAAGCAAACTCTCCTCCCCATGCCTTTAACTGACTAAACATGCTACTGTCTTCAGTGCCAGTTTAGATTCTTTCCCAAAGAAAAAATAACCCCTCAAAAACTTTCTAACTCAGCATTGTCTAAACCTTTATTCTTGGCCTCACTGAGTCAAAATCTCTGTACAGGAGGACACTGTGCCCCTGTGTGCTCCCACACAGCTGCAGCAGTCAGAGCAGATTAACTGCACTCTTCAGCCCACCAGGTCTATTGTTAGTAAAGTGGAAGAAACAACCTCTCTTTGCTGATGAGCAAAAAGCTCCTAATCTGTTGCACAAAGAAGAAAGGTTGTTTTTTTTTCCCAGATGCATCTCGAACTCACACGAACTCACATGTCTCAGTGGGAAGTAGGTGTGCAGATAAAGCAAGGGAAGTGCAGTGGCTGCTGAATGAGGTGGGTTGATAAATGCAAGGGATCCAGCATCAGCTTTTTTTGTAGCTTTGTGTGGCTGTTTGTGTTGTTCAGGATGATTCTTCTACCTTAAAGTGAGAAAGTGCTTTTTAGATTGTGTCTATGGGCTAAATAAAGGATAACAAGGAAAAGTAAGTCTTTTATCAGAGAAAAAATATTCTACCTAGAAGTAAGTTTTCTCTGATATTTCTTTCCTGAAATCTTTATTTGACTTGTAATGAAGGATTTACTAAAAAGAAATCAGCTGTGGTGCACAGTGGCTAACCAGCAGGGTTCTCCCTGAGCTTCAGAGCTGATGTGACTGAGATTATAAGCAGAATGAGAACTTGGTATATTCATGCTGTTACCTTCTGAGAGTATTTCAGGTGAGAGAAAACAATGCAGTGCCTGTTGGCATGTAGGTGTGAATAAGGAGTAGGATGGAGAAAAACAAAACTTTAAATTTTGTATCTGTGCACACTAAGTAGATGTGTTACCTCCAAGGGACTGTTTCTGCTGTTGTTCTGATTTGTATTTGACATGCTAATTAGCACTGAGGATGTTTTCATTCATTAAGTCTTTTCACCATGAGAAGCTTAATTGATTTAAAGTACCCAGGTGAAAATCAAAGTTTGTTCTGCTTAATTTATAGGATTGATAGATACTAAATAATAAATACCTTGTATTCCTCTCCTTTCCTATATTAGTCTACAACTCTGTTCTGCTGGTGAAGGATACAGTTAGCATATGATCTCCTCACAGTTATGTGGAAAGACTGCAGAAAACGGACATATTCTTAAAAGCAGGATTCTGCACTTACTCGTTATAGAACAACCTAGTCAGGGCTAAGCAATAAATGATGTCACTCAGTTGTCTGCAGCAGCATTTTCCAGGTATTGCCATACTCAGGTAAGACTATTCCTTGGGGACAGGTATACCCTGTTTTATCAGTAGCAGAGATGTGAGAATACATTGTCCCTCAAGCCAAACTATCAGGCAAGAAAAATATCTGGCAATTCAGGGAGGAGCATAGAAAAGGAAGAGGACTGTAGAAAAGATAAAGTAAGAGAAAATACTTTATTTCTTCAAGGCATATTATCTTGACCTGGGAAAGTGATGCCTTTGTCTATATAAAGACAATTGCAGCATGAAATTTCCTGCTTGTGAGCATTTATCTTTACCTTTGGGGACCACTTTAGGAAGCAAGATATTTATGGCAGCTGTAGAGCTTCTATTTCTGTCCCTCTGGCTTGGGGAACCATACCTTTCCACACAGATTTTACAGCACCTTTACAAGGCTTGATCTTTGAAATAAGAAGCCAAGTTTCTTAAGTTATCTAAAAGTGTGCCTCTTTGTTTCCTATGTGCAGTTCTTCAATTCTGTTTCCCAGTCCTTCAGTAGAGACAGCCAACATCTGCTGCTGCCTGCTCCTGTTTCACCTGCTACCTTTTCAGCCAGTCACTTCTCACTCTGCTGTCCCAGAACAGGATTACAGAAGTACCTTTTGGAATGAGGTATCTTCACTGATCAAGGAGAGGCTCTCAGTACATTGGTGCAGTCACCACCCAGAGTTACAGAAGTGCTGTGATGGATTATACATCCTGAGACATGGGAAAGCTACCATGTCATCTCCATGGACCACCTTTCCTGAAGTGACAAAGACCTTTTAGCAGACCCTCATTTTGGGCTGGCAGCTACTGATCTGTGCTACAATCCCACTGAGAGCCATCTTTTGCCTGTGTGCAACCTCTCACAAAATAACCTATGCCAAGAACACACCCTGGCTGTTGGATTCCAGCTGTCTCTCAGCCGCCTCTGTAACACCTTTCCAGCCTTCAGACTACCATGGCACTTCGTAAAGTGGGTTTTTATTATGCAGACCTTGCATTCACTGGAAAATAGGATGAACCTACAACCTTACAGCAAAGGGCAGCTTGTCCTCTTTACCAGGACCCTGAGTTGCATCCAAAGTAAGAAGTGAAAGTGGGGGAAAAGCGCCATCCACCCTGGGCATTTCTGCTGGTCAGCTCTTCAGCTTCTGCTGGAGGAAACGCAGCATGCTGCCACTCGTTAATACAGTGGCAACAGTTTATTGCTGTGGGAGTGCCCAAAAAATGCTTCCTGTTTCCCATGGCAACCTTGAGCTTGCATGGAACAAATTGTGAGCAAATCCTGCTGTACTTATTCACGCTCTTTGTGATTTACCACTCATGCCTGCTGCAAAACCAACAGCAAGAAACAACAGCGTAGCGCGCGGGCTCTGACTGATGCACGTTTTTATCTCCACAGTTGTTATTCTCTTGTTTCCTGCTCCTAACAGTTGACTTTGTGTGCTGATATCATGTATAAATCTCTAGTCTCATTCAAGGGTGGAAGTCGTAGAGCAAGCGCTAACTGGAAAAGAATTGGTGACTCATAAGCCTAAACATCCTTCATATTTAGCAGGAATAAATATTGATGCTAGAGAGATTTAAACTTAATAATGGTTAAAAATTGCAGTATGTTGACGGGGAAGTCAGTTCCTTGCGCACCCGTGACTCCTATTGACTTTGGAGGCAGTTACAGGGGTGCAGCAGAGGTTGATTTTAGCATTTCTGAATTGTATTCTGTACTCCCAGGGATTTCCGGGCAAGGGAAAAATGAGAATTGCCTTTGGAATTTTCATTTCATTCTTTAGGAGCAACTAACAAAGGGAAATATTTTGCCGTGGTGATACACTTTCCTTTTCATGAAGTTAAGATAGCCAGAGTGACATAATTTTCCACTGTTTTCAATCAACAAAATTTTTTTACCATATAAAAAGAAGAAAGGGTAGATCACTGGACATTGGTCAGTGGCATGCTGGTTCAAATTCCACACATGCGTACATGCATCCTGACCAAAAACTATGCACTTCATCAGTGGGAAGCATTAATATTCACCCTTGCTTGTGAAGAGCAAGCCTAGGTTGGTGAAGGACAACCAAAGACTAGTGCAGCTCCCCAGCTCATCTGGGATCTTGTTTCCGCACTCATGCCTGTCCCTGTTGTGATGCAATCTGGCAGCTCTCACATGTCCTTGCAACAAGGATGTACCACTTTAAGCCTTTTTCAAGAAAGGAAGGAAAACCTCAAATGATGAACTCAGACTTGCAAAGGAAGACGGAAAATATAATTTTCAAATGCCTGATTTGTTTTATAAATTGTGAAGGTGTTTGTGTTTTTCAAAAGGAAATCCTTCAGATCCCTGTTGTTCAAACCACAGGGTCCAGTTCCTAGGGGGGAAAGGTCCCAGAAGCTGTATAACTTATGCTTAAAAATTGTGACATTTGCATCCAATTTGAAGTGGCCATTGGGAGGAAACTCATTAAGAATGAATACAGTATTTCTAAAAACATCAGCTAGGGGATGCAGTTTGGCCCTGATTTAACTGTTGAATTTAAGAATTGTATAAACTCATGCACTAAAAAGAGATGTGCCAAAGCCAAAGGACTACATGCAGGAGGGCTCACTACAGGAGCAGTAGGCAGTGAGTCAGCTTATTTGCAGAGCTGGACAGCTTTTGCCCCCTGTCCTGTGTCCCATCACTACCAAATGTGTTTTGTCTCATCCTTAAGTCTTTCAGCAAAAAATTGAGCTGCTTCTAGCATTGATTTGAAGCCCAAATGAGTTCTACTGTAATATAAATAATAATAAAAACCATAATAGTTGCCATTTAATTTTCCTCTTCTTCTTAGTCACCAACAAAACCCTACCATTCTTCCCTAAATCCTACATAAACAATCCAGTGCAGCCTTGAAACATAAACATCCACTGACAGATGAAGCAGATTTTATTAGCCATTTCCTATATGATAAATATCCTGGTGTTATTAATGTTCTGCTAAGTAAACATTGGCAGTGTTAAAATGAATACTTAAAAAAAAATCATTAGACAGTATTATATTAACATGAGTGGCAATACAGTTCATCTATCATAATCAAATACTTTCCTGTGGTCAAAATCATCCTGAGATGAATACAAATGCTGAATTTTTTCCTCACTTTTATATCAGTTTTCACATTACTGTGTCCACCTAAGTATTTTTTGATATTCAAAATCGGAAGCTAAGACATGAATCTTCTTTTTGCTTAGTTCTTCAACTAAGCACAATCCCTGCAACGGACTATAAGTCTTGCCTGCGCTGAGTAGCATAAAGTTTATGTAAGAAGAGAAACAGTATTGGCAAATCCCAAAAATAAATTAATGAATTTTTAAAAATGTTATTAATTATTTGTACCTTGGATACCATTATTTATACAATTCTACCATATTAAGCCTCTCTAAATCCCTGAAGTCAGACTAGCCTCACTTCAACATATGCTCATATGTCTCCTGCTGAGAAAGGCTTTCCTAGAAAGCCCCTTGTTATTTTTGCCATCGTTTACATGATGGAGCGTGTCCAGAGAAGGATGATGAAGCTGATGAAGGATTTGGAGCACAAGTCTTGAGCGGCTGAGGAAGCTGGGGGTGTTTAACCTGGAGAAAAGGAGGCTCAGGGGGAACTTCATTTCTCTCTACAACTGAAAAGAGGGTGTAGCCAGGTGGGGGTCAGCCTCTTCTCCTAAGCAGCAAGTGATAGGACAGGTGGAAACAACCTCAAGTTGCATCTGGGGAGGTTTGGGCTGGATATTAGGAAAAGTTTTTTCACTGAAAGGGTTATCAAGCATTGGAGCATGCTGCCCAGGGAGGTGATTGAGTCACTACCCTTGGAAGTGTTCAAAAAACGTAGAGGTGTGGCACTCGGGGACATGGTTTAGTGGTGGATGTGACAGTGCTGGGTTAATGGTTGGACCCAAGGACCTCAGACGTATCTTCCAGCCTTGATGATTGTATGATTCTCTGATTCTACGTGATTTACCCATCCTTAGATATTTCAGAGAAAGAGAATTTACATTGTGTTTTGATGGGGGTGAGTTACAAAACTTGTGAGTCCAGTGGAGCGGTGGGTGGAGCACTACGGGGAGCGCAGAGAGGTGCGAGCAGCAAGTGATGCTGAGTGCGTGACCCCACAGGTCCTCTGGCCAGGTTGTCTGGTGTCTCCTCTTTCCCCAGCCCCCACAGGACTGGTAGATCTTTGCTACATCCCATGGGGCTATCCCATGAGGATAAAGCCACTGTGTGTGTCTCAAATGCTATGAAGATACACAAACAATAAAGAATTGTACATACAGCCAAGTCCACAGAGCACCCCTTGAACCCTTCTTCAGCTTACTCTGGCAAATGTGTCTCATATTCATTAGGCGCCATCTGATATCTATGTTGGTTAGCTTTGTTTTTTAAAGTACATAGTCATATTTAGAGTTTTTGGATATCTAGAGCTAATTTAGATTAGCTCTCAGTATCAGAACCTACAGAGGTACAGGCAGTCATGGATGGCAATATGACAGAAAAATGCAGGAGGCTTTCAGGGTCTTTCCTGCAGAGACTTTCAGAGAAATGCCGCTGAAAAAATCAAAATTACTTCTCATCAACTCAACCCCATTGAGCAACACCAAGATGAGTTGTCTGAAAGAGGAACCTCATCTGGAAACTGCAGTCTGCAGAAAAATCTGTTTCACAGATGCTTTTGCTGATCTATGAAACAATTCCATTAGCCATCATTTCTAGTAAAACTCAGTCTACCTTCATGAAAGGAGCAGAAATTTTGCTCCTTACATTGACAGGAGATAACTGAGATCTCTAAGAACTTCAGAGGTTTGCAACAGATGAATTATCTTGGCATTAGCCACAGTGGTTACTGACTCTCCCCATTTTGTACTTTCACCTTCCTGTTGGAAACCAAATGTTTGTTTTGTGACTACAGCATAATGAAATTGCCATTCAGTGGATTGCATTTGCCAGGGCTGACCGGATGTTTGCCTTCTGTTAAACAAGAATAAATATTGATAGGCTTAATCCTAAAAATCACAACTGCAGTAAAAAATAAACAGTACGACTCTGTTGTTAATGAGTTATTGAAGATCAAGTACATTTATACAATTCAGATATAACCTGCTTCCCTGTATGCCTTCTTTCCTGCTGTTGCTAGAATCTTTGTTTTCAGTTTTCCTTTAAATTTTTTCTGATAAATCACAGCGAGAAGCAATTAAATGTTCTGCAATCATATTAATTTGCAATTATATCTAGCAATAGCTCTGCTTTTCCTTGTCCTGGTCTTGCTCTTTCATTCACACCTGTTAATTTAATAGCCAGAACCATCCATCAAGGTGAATTACAAGGAAGATGTTGCATGCAAGGACCAGCAAGATACCTCAAATTGCACTTGCTGCAACTGCAGGTGCATTCCTTGGCTTAACTGGGACAGGCTGGTGTAGCTGTAGTGGAAGACTAGGAAGGCTGCAGAAAGATGTGCAGAAAGATATGAGCTGTAGAACCTTCCCCTTAGGAGTGCAGAAGGGTGACACGGAGAGTCAGGACATGTATGCAGGAAGTGCAGACATAGTAGGAAGACACTGCTTTTCTTGGAGAGGCCAGAAGTGCTGAATTTCTCTGGTTTGCCTCTGTGCTTCTCCATGCAGCTTCCTGACCCACCCAAGAGCATGCACCCACGCTGTGCTCCTCAGAAAGCTGACAGCAGAGCCAGATGGCTGCAATGGAAGGTGTGCAGGAAACTCTTGCATGACAGGCTGGGAGTTTGCAACAGGGACATTGCAAAAACAGGCAGCAAATTCCAACCTGCTGTGTTTGCCTGCATCCATGGCCAAGGCTGGGATGTGCTGCTTCATGTAGAGGCAATATGATGTTGGCAGGACTGATTGGGCAATATCTTTCTGACAGACAGTGCTTGCTTACCAAAAAGCTTTTATTTGGAGAGGAAAACTATATTTTGGTGCAGTGACCTTGAAGGATTGCCAGGATCTGAGGGGAAATCTGCTTTTTGGCATCCTGTGAACCCTCAGGTTGTGTGGCACAAGTGACAGGGTGACATCAGTAAGCAAGGAGCGCTCCGTAAGGATTGGCTGTTGCAAGAAGTGACACAGAGCAGGGCTCTCCCTTTTGATGCCTTCTCCATTAGTTCCCATTGGTCCAACAATACCCACCTCCTTCTAGGACTGAGTTAGTTATTTTTACAAATTCAAACTCATGATTTATCTCTGGTTGTGAGAAGTGTTACAGTTTACAGCCTCATCCTAACCCTCTTGTATCAGCACTGAAATTAAGTAACAACTGCATTCAATTACACGCAAAAACTTGCAGTATAAATTGCTTAAACAGAATGTGATGTATGCCATTTCTGAATCTGGCCATAATGGATTCTCTTGTTTTGATACTATTCAAGCAAAGTATTAATCAATAAGCATTTGATGGGAAAGAATTATTTTTCTCTTCATTTTAAGTTTCTGTTTTCTATGAAAAGGTACTGAAAACACTTAGAAGTAGTGCTTAACAATGCAAATGAGCACATTTACCTTACTAACAGAATGTTTCTATTCTTAAATGGAAAAAAAGAAAAGAAATATGAGAATACCATTTTTTGCAAAACTAAGAGGTTTGACACCTACAGACTTCTGTGGTTGATCTAAGAAAAAAAAAAAAAAAGAGTAAAAATGTTCTTGCTTTATTCTTTTCCGCTCCTTATTTGTGTGCACAGGCCCCAGCTGACTGAGGCTGAGATAAAATGTTATCAAATATCACTTCCATTACATTCCTGGTACATGCAGAATATCAGAACTTACAGAAACTAATTGGGCTGAATTCCAGGTAATTTTCCCATTTTCCTGACACTGGATCTGTTTCACAGTAACTACTTTTTATTTGTGGGATTGTCTTTGCTGAACCTGGGCCAAAACCAATCTGTTCTTCCTTTAGTGTGCACATACATCTTGGCTTTTGCATCATTCACATAATCACCTGTTTGGGAATTCATCCCAATCACATTCTTTGTTGTAGATAAGGCACACATCAATTTATCTATTCTGCTGACTTTGGATAAGTCGTAAATTTTGGCAGCAGAAAACATATCTCCTCAACTTACATGGTCCAGGAATAATCCATGAACTAAAAATTTATTTAAGTCTACCTTCTACTGATTAAAGATACTATTAAGCTATACATCACACTGAGCACCATTTTAAATATTACTGAGGTGTTTTAGTCATATACGTGAAAGTAAGAGATTAAGTGCAGGAGCTGATTCTTTATTTCTCAGAGAAATATTTCCTTGACCTCCACTTGTCCTTGGCTTTCTTTTAATTTCTTCTCCAGGGTGCCTCAGATCTCTGTACTTGTAACTGTGACTGCTTAGTGACAGGAGCAGGCTTTCCAAATCGTAACCAACCACATTACTGTTGGAAATCCAACCCTTTGGCAGTTATACTTGGATTTACGCCACATCTAACAGCCCACACTGGATCAGTTCCACTTTACTCAAGGTTAGCCTGCTGTGGGAACACCCTAATTGGATCAGGGTCAATTTAAACCCCAAATATTGTCAGGAGCATGCTGACACCCACCTCAAATCCCACAGGCTGGACTGGTCAGGAGTCTCAGAACACTCAAATCTGTCAACTTAGCCTAGAAATTGCTGTCTCTTGAAAAATGCAGAGAAAAGACAAACTTTAGTTATCTGCACCTTCACATCTTTCCACAAAGACACATATCAAAGCAGTGAGGAATCAGATCAATGCAAAGGATAGAGAATACCTTTTATCAATGCATTAAATAGTATTGTCTCACAATGGAGAACACTTCATGATCTAAAGTCACAGAGGTGCTTTGGAGCCTTTTTCACTTGAGCAAATGCAGAGCATTAAACTGTCAAGTGTCTCAGTTTCTTCCAGGTTCATAACTGCTTTTCTGAGCATCGGTGTCCTTCATCTGCTCGTAACTAGATATCCATACACCACGGTCACTGATGGAGCTCGGGTCTATGGGTCAGTTGTGAAATATCTTCATTAAAAATACACAACCAACTACCCCCCCCCTTTATGTTAGATGAGCGCATACAGATATGTCATCCAGGAGAAGCTCCATTAGCTTCTAGTAGTGAAAAGAAGCCAATGTCCAACACTTCTCAAAATCATGTTTAAAACACACATACACACAGAAAGATAGAGAGGTTTACATGGTAGTTTTTATGCTTCTCTTGAATTGTAAGGGAAGATATCAGGCCCTCAATTACATTGCCAGAGAACAGATAAAAGATGGTTTCTGACTTTGTAGGGAAAGTTTCTACACCCAGCTATTATTCCTGTTCAATACAAAACTTGTACTGCTGTCAGCAGGAGTATGACTGGTGAAGTGAATCTAGCTATTTTTTAATTTTCCATGCTAATTAACTCATAAGATGGAAAAATGAACCTCTCAAATACACAGTAATTGCTTAGACTGTGTAAGCAAATATTGATCCTTATATGTATTTTTCTTTTCATTCCTGTGTCTCAGTGTCAGACTAAGTTTAGTCAAAGTAAATTAATGAAATGCATTTTTCAAAAGACCATCATCTGTTTAAAGACCCTCATTTTTTAGTGCTCAGCAGCCAGTTACAGAACAATCAGATTTTCAAATATGAAGTGTGGTACTAATGTTTGGAATGATTGGAGTTCTGGTATTTTGAGAAGACTGGGACGTGTCTTTAGTGTATGCCCAGCTCAATCTCCATCCCCAGACGCTGTTTGCTGGAGTTGCAAAACAAGTACTGTGTGGGTAGAAGAACCAGAAACAAATAGAAAAGACACCTTCAAATCACCTTTGTGTGCTGCATCAGGGGAAGAACCCTGCTCCAAGGCAATTTGATGTGACCTGGCTGGAATTTATTTCACCTGTATGGAGCAAACACTGTAGAAGCTACTCATCCTTCCTTAGTTTCCAAGGTGCCCATACACAGGGATGTGGTTCATTAATTCTCTGTGATTAGCTGATCAAAGAATGACCTGACATATGAGCTGGGGACGAGGGAGTAAGGCACTCCTGATGGGCAACTTGGAATGAGCCCTCTTGCAAGATAAGATGCACAGAGAGAGGATGTTGGGTGATGAAGATCACGGGTCATACTTGCAGCACTTTGGGTTTGGGGATAGTGCAGCAGAGTTCTGAAGCTTAAAGGCTGAAACTGTGAGACTGCTGAGAAGCTTTTCTCTGAGGAACTCTGGTGAGTAAGCAAGTATTGGCTCACACCTTTGCATCGATAACACAAGCACTGCTTCCTCCTTCCCAGCCACAACTGAACTCTGAGATGAGATTGGGAGCTGGCTTTTGCTGTAGTGTGCTTTTTTACTCTGGCTTGTATTTACTCTCCTCAGCCCTCACAGGCAGACTGCAAAGATCCCTCAGCACACACCTCTGAAAATGTACAGCTTAAGCAGAAGAGGTTTGTTTCATGTGAGACACTCAGGGCTGACCCTGCAGCATCAGCTGCAGCCACATTGAGGCTGGTAAATGAGGCAGATACTGTTCCTCTTTCAACATCCTGAGGGTGCATCCTGCTCCCCTGCACCACCAGCAGCTGTCTGTGTGGCTGCAGAGTTGACCTTTGTTCAGTCCCTGGTCCTCCCAAATCTGATGTGCTCTACACCATTTAAGAAAGATGTGAAGGTCCTTGAAAGCATCCAGAGGAGGGCAACAAAGCTGGTTGTAAGACAAGAGGGCATGTCCTGTGAGGAGCAGCTGAGAGCTCTGGGCTTGTCTGATTTGAAGAAAAGGAGGCTGAGGGGTGGCCTCATTGCAGCTTTCTGAGGAGAGGAAGGGGAGAGGGAGGTGCTGAGCTCCTGTTCTGGTGTACTGGGTTTGTGTGGTAAAGTTTTGACAGTGGGAGGGCTACGGGGCTGGGTTTGTGAGAAGCTGCCAGAAACTTCGCCCATGCCCTACAGAGTCAATGCCAGCCAGTTCTAAGGTGAACTTGCTCCTGGCCAAGCCCAAGCCCAAGCCCAAGCCCAAACCCAAGCCCAAACCCAAGTCCAAGCCCAAGCCCATTAGTGGAATATCTACCACCCAGAGTGGTAGCACCTCTGGGATAATGTATTTAATAAGGTGGGAAATAAACTGCTGTACAACAGCAGTCAGAGAGTGAGAATATGTGAGTGAGACTGCCCAGCAGACACCTGGGTCAGTGAGGAAGAAGGGGAATAAGGTGATCCAGACACTGCAACAGAGATTCGCCTGCAGCCCACGGTGCAGCCCATGGTGAGGCAGCTGTGCCCCTGAGCCCATGGAGGTCCATGGGGGAGCAGAGATCTATCTGCAGCCCATGGAGGAGCCCATGCTGGAGCAGTTGGAAGCACAAAGGAGGCTCTGTGGGAAGCCCACACTGGAGCAGGCTCCTTGCAGGACCTGTGGTGCCATGAAGAAAGGAGCCCAGATTGGAGCAGGTTTGCTGGCAGGACCTGTGACCCCACGAGGGACCCATGCCAGAGCAGCCTGTTCCTGAAGGCCTGTGCCCTGTGGAAGTGTCCCACACTGGAACAGTTCATGAAGAACTGCATCCCATGGGAAGGACACATGTTGGAGAAATTTGTGGAAGACTGTCTCTTGTGGAAGAAACCTCATGCTGGAGCAGGAGAAGAGTGTGGGTTCTCCTCCTGAGGAGGAAGCAGAGGCAAAGACAATGTGTGATGAACTGATCAGAGACCCCATTCTCCATCCCCCTTCTCTGCTGGAGGAAAGACAGAGAAGTTAGGAACAAAGTTGAGATGAGGAAGAAGGAAGGAGTAGGGATGAAGGTGTTTTAAGATTTTGGTTTATTTCTCATTATCCTACTCTGATTTGACTGGTAATAAATTAAACTAATTTCCCTAAATCAAGTTTGTTTTGCCCATGATGCTAACTGAAGTGAGTGATCTCTCCCTGACCTTATCTCAACTCATGAGACTTTTGTTATACTTTGTCTCCCCTGTCCAGCTATGGGGGGGACTGACAGAGTGGCTTTGGTGGGCAGCAGGAGTTCAGCGAGGGTCAACCCACCACACCAGCGACAGGACACCCGGGAAGGGTTCAAAGCTGGTGCCAGAGGAAATTCTGATTGAATGGTAGGAAGCATTTCTATACCAAGAGAGTGGTCAGACACTGGAACAGGCTTCCTAGAGAGGTGCCCAAGGCCTCAAGCCTGTCAGTGTTTAAGAGGTATTTGGACAATGCCCTTAACAACATGTTTTAACTCTTGGTCAGCCCTGAAATGGTCGGGCTGGATGAGACAGTTCTTGTAGTTCCCTTCCAAGTGAGCAAGTCTCTTCTGACAGATACAATCTCTACTTCAAAAATCTTAGAAGTGACATAGCCTAAAACTGTGAGAGAAGTAGTATCTGCATCACAGAAGCCCAGGAGCCTACTTTTAATGAAGTCTATGTCAAGACCTAGAAAGGAATATGCACTATTTTAATTATTTCTCTGTTACTTTCTAGCAATTGCTTCTTGATAGCATGCAACAATAATGGCTTTGCCAATAACTACAGTTCAAATCCATGAAGATGAAGAAAATAGTTTTACTGCAAAAGACACTCAAAATCTAATCAGGATTGTATTTTTAGTTTTTAAATGAAGACCAGTTTTTGGTGCATTCATTTGGACTGTTTCCTGCCATTGAACGATCTCTCAAATCCCACTAATTTCTGTTGAAAATGAAAAAAACCCCAACCAAAACCCCCCAAATCAAACCAAAACAACTCAGCAACTGACCTGTTACCTCTAAAACCGTTGAAGGTGACGTACAACACGACAGGTCTTGACAACTCCACACCATTCTCTGTTGCTAAATAATATCTGCTAAGGAATCTTTGACACCTTTTTTTTTTTCTTCATATTTGCAACCTCTGCTCTGAGGAGACTTGTGGAAATTTGCTCAGCTTGCAGGAAGAAAATGTATGAGTTGATAAAAGCTAAAAATAACTCATCAGAAGGCTGTCCAATAAGTTAGATTTAGGTTGAGTCATGGAAAAGCCTAGGAGTATTGTCAGCATCTGAGTTATATGGCTTTCTACTTCATTTGGACATGCTTGTGAAGTGCGTGAAACAATCTCATGAAAAGCAGTCATTGACTGTATTGATATTGCTGTACATCTTGCAAGAAATTTGGGGACACTTATACTTCCTTTTGGGAATTAGTTGTGCTGTATCTTGCAGGAACTGAAAAGGAAATAAAACTGGAAAAAAATTATCGAACCCTTCTGAATTTCTTCCATCTCACAGTAAGGTACTTTGGGAATAAGGGTGAAGCAGTAAATATTCTAATTTTCTAGTAAGACCTTTTACTCTGACTCATATGCCCTTTCAATGGGTGAGAGAGGACTAGAAAATAGAAGATAGATACCATATAGGTGGTGCAAGATAGAACTGTAGTAAGCAAAACTATCTGTGACACTGTTTTCAGAAAGCAGTTACTTGTGATTTATTTCTAAATGGAAAGTTGTACTCAGTGAGTTTCTACAAGGGGCTCTTTTCTATTTTGTGCTGTTGACATGTATCTTCTGTAATAAAATATGCTTACTAAACCTCCAATCTCAGTGGCCAGAAGAGGTTACAGGTGTAATGGAGAGCAAGAATAAAGATGCAAAGGATCTTGCCAAAGTAAATATGATGCTATTTAAAAACAGAGAAGTGCTGTGTTTTGCACTTTGGAGTCATCCCCCAGGAACAGTTTACAGCATACATTTAGGAATATATGCATACACTGAGGGGAATAACTAATCAAGCAGCTGCAAAAATCAGTATCTTTGATCTAGATTGCATCCTCAACTGCACACAAGATGACAATGCCCTGATATTGGGGGAAAAGGAAGAAAAGCTTCCTATTTCTCATTAGAATCTATGATAAATCTTCTATCTACTGAACCTTCAGAGAAGTGCAGAAATGCTCTTTCCATCATGACAGCACAGTCAGAAAGCGGTAGACTAGTTGTCAAACTTCCAGAAGAAAGCTGTGAAAAAAGCCCCATTGTTTACAGCCAGACACCTAGAAAACATGAACTTGTAAGAGAAGTTTGAGACAGTTGGGGCTTTAAGCCTAAAGAAGAGAAAACTGAGGTGTAATGTAATAGTCTTCAGTTATGTAGAGACTGCTACAAGGAGGAAAAAAATTATATTTTCCATGTCTGTGGAAGACAGGACAAGAAATGATGGGCATAAATTCAGGAACAGAAAATTAAGCTGAACATTCAGCACATGGATGTTGAACTGTCTCATGGTGAAAAGAATTAAGGCTTGGAACGGATGGGAAGGAGAGGCTATGGTGATTTAATCTCTGAAGATATTTAAACAACCAGCTGAGGAAAACCTATGCCTATGCTTTGAAGAAAGGGTGCGGAGAGGACACTGTCATGTAACTTCCTTTGTGGGCATTGATTTTTCATGGTAAAGTAGTAAATTATGGGATGCCAAGCATTTCAGCAGGAATTGACCAGTCTTACTCCAAAGAATTTGCAGGAATAAAAAGAAAATGAAGAGCCAACCTGGGTTAAACAGGGCAAGGTTTTGCAACTCTGGGGTCACTTCGGGCAAATTACAGTTGTGAGAGGTCAACACTGGCTTTTTCTTGAAAGCTCTGTGGTAGAAAATGTTTTTAAGGGGAAGCTGAGAAGGAAGAAACTAGAGGTCTGAAGAAGCTATTTACATTTATTATTCCACAAGTTCTACCAAGACAGAAATCCCAGGAAAGTCCCCATCTCTGAGCCTACAAAGTCAGCCTTCCACCAAATGCATGTATGTAAACAGTGCAGGGACCTCAGCACGCTGTAATCTAGGATGAGCATCTATCACAGGCATGTTGAAGCTGCGGTTTCCTGAAGAGCTGCGCCGAATTACAGGTTTCTCACAGCCAAAAGGGAGAGATTTTGTGGCCATCCATCTCTGGCCTCCACCCCAGCCCTGCGTTGGTTCTGCTATTCAGAGCCACCTCTGAGGGCTGACACAGCAGAAAGCTGCTGGGGTTTGTGCTGTGATGTTTTTGAGCACTATTGAGTTAACGAGGTCACGGGAGGAGGTCTGGTAAGTGCCAGCCACAACATAAGCAGTTAAAGCATGCAGCCAGGCTGGGAGAATGGGGCAGCTGCTTCAGGACCTCCTTCCAAATCAGTGAGTGATTAGCTTGGCTCAGCAAGTCTTGTGGAAACCATGGCTTTGCTTCCATGTAGAGAAGCTCTTTTTTCAACTTGTAAGAAAGCCAGAGGAATAATGCAAAAAAAAAAAAAAGAGAAAAAGAAAAAAAAGAGGAAAATCACTAAGAGGGCTTATGTTTTTGTAAAATAATTAATGCAAGGGGAAGAAGAAAAAAAAGATTTGGAGCTAGCTGGACAGGAAGATGGAAATGTGCCCTTGATTTGAGGTTCTTTGTTGCACTCCCTTAACTGCATGGTCATGACTTGGCAGCTGTTCAGGCTCCCGGAGGCATTGTACAAGGCCCTGATAGGAGGGGTTTCCTCTGATGAGCTGGCCATTGTGACTTTACAAGAAATTGTACAGTACTTCCTCTCATCCATTAGAAACCACTATTTTCTGAATGAATTTTCTCCTCTTTTGTTTTTAACAGTTTAACCCTTAACCTTTCTGACTCATGTTTTCTATTCTGGTGTAGTGTGCAGCCCGAGGTGAAAATGGGGACAGCCCACACAAATGAGACTCCCCTGCCCGCGGTCTGACAGGGAAACCAAGCGTTTCACAGAACACTGTTTCTGCTGAAGTGCACTTTGCAGGCCTGGGAGTGTGGTATGAGCCAAAAAAAAAAGCCTCTCTTGCAAGTCAAATGAGGAAAGTCAGGCAGGTATTGAACTTCTGGGTGATTCATCTGTACTCTCCAATTTGTACTAATTGCTAAACTCTGAAGGTGTGGTGTGAGCAACGAGGGTAAAATGGTACAATTAGGGAAATGACCCTTTCACAATTAGTGGAATGAATTCATCTGAAGATGAGAAGGAGGACCAAGTAGTTATTGCAATGGTCAGATATGCTGGGCTAAATTCAGTGGTGATGTAAAAATACGTCTCAGGTTAGAGTACCTGCTAGGGAAGAAACCCTTTCTGCCCAAGCCAAGCACAGGATATTGTGAAATGCAGAAATATGTGTCCATAAAACTAGCCAAGTAGGGACAGAAAGGGGATGTTCAAAGTTAGAGTTCCCCTTGGGGTCACTATTGAGCACTATGAAATTAGACTGGAAATTAAGGCTACAGTGCCTTAGAAAGGGTCTGCCTTGGGTTATGAAAAGGCCTTTGAGTATTTCCTTGTGTAATCAGCATGAAAGTCACAGTATGTGAAAAGCACTGGCTTTTACCTTCCTTCATACCTATGTCCAAAAGGGAATAAGAAGGAGATATTTCTCAGTCACCCATGATAATGGATGGCACTACAAATCCTGAGCAATGCCTGAAGAGATGGAATCTTCCCAAGACCCTCTCAGGAGATACCAGGTTTCAGTAAGCTCCCTGGGGTCCTGTTCCAAGTGGTTTACTGCTAAAAGGATGTATCAATATGTGACTGAAAGGCCAAGGGGATGCTTGACTTCCACGTCAGGCTGCAGGATCAGTACACATTCTCCAAATATGGAAAATACATTTTTTCCATAAATAAAGTAAAAAATGTATTTTTTTCCAAATATGGAAAATACATTTTTTCCATAAATAAAGTAAAAAATGTATTTTTTTCCAAATATGGAAAATACATTTTTTCCATAAATAAAGTAAAAAATGTATTTTTTTCCAAATAATAATTTTTTTAAAAAGCCCCCGTACATTTTCCATATAAAGGTAGAAAAGATTTGTAAAGTCTGTGACTTCCCTCACCATTGTCCTGCAATGTTGATAAAGCTCTGTGGTGATCTGGGTTCTTGGACCAAAGAGATATTTGGTATGAAGGGAGAATCACTTACTAAAGATATTGTGGGAAACAGGGCTGAGACCTTTAAGTGAACTGATGGCTGAATCCAGCCCAGGAGGCTGGTGGATGGATCTGAGAGGTAGCAGACAGCTCTCTGCTAAAATCTTCTTCTGCTCTCAGAAAGGGATTAGAGCTTTGAGTCCCTCTCTTTAAAATGTTACACAACAGCCAGGATGAAAAGGCAGCATAAAATCTCTCCTGTAACACCAACAAAACTTTCAAAAGCAATTTGATATGTGATATACTGCTACTTCAGCTTGTCAGGCCAATATCACCTTGGTCCCTCTCAGTCCATCCATCTGAGCTGACTTCTTGTCCCTCGTGTGTGGGAAATGATTCATTCCATGTCTGTGAAGTGCCCCCGTCAGGATGCTGCACTCCTGGGGCTCATAAAGGTTACTTCTGTCTAAATCACAACACCCTCGGACTGGGTGGCTGCAGTGCCTTCAGAATGATGGGAAGAGAGGGCAGGAAGCAGAGTATTTTAATAGATGGTGTGGAACATATCAACATATTTCAAGCAAATCAAAAAACTCCTTGCATTTTCTTTTGTTTTCTGTCTTAGAATATTTTAAGTTTCGTTTGTGAACAAATTTTGCCTTTTTTTTTGTTTAATTTTGTTCTGCTGTCACTTGTCAGTGAGACACAGTGATGCTGCACCTCTCTAATCATAATAAGACCTAAAATTTCATCCTCTTCTAGATTATATTCTTCAAAGGAGGGGAAGATAGACCACAAAAGTAGGGACATTTCTATTAGCACATTAAGTCCTTCAGCTGCTACTGTGGTTTTAATTTTGAGCAGTGCTGTATACATTTTAGTCAGTGAAGTGGAGCTATCATTTATCAGAAGGAAAAAAAGAAAAAGCATCTTTTCACTCAGTTCAGTCTTTGACATGTATTTGAGTCATATCTTGTCAGAGTGATGGACAAGGTACAGCCATGTCATTTTCTCCTCACAGAGCATCTTTCCTCTATTGAGTTTCAGATCTTTTCACCAATTGTCCTTCAGTCAGCAAGTAGATGGTCAAGTTGTGCTCCATTGCTAGTTCAATGCTTCTGCAAAATCAAGTGGAGCCAGGCTACCAGTGAATAAAAATATCTGGGAAAGGGACAGTACAGACCAGTCAATCAGTAGTGTTTAAATGCTAGCGTGGTGTGTAGCATGAGCTGGAAATGTGCCAAACTGCACTATCTCGAGTGATGCCTGGGGGATAGCATATGCTCCAGATTTTCCAATAGGCAGCACAGACAAGACTGCCCTGAATTTGGCCCCCTGTATGCCCCTGTACATGGTAGACTGTGCACCTGCAAACCCTGATGTTGCACTGAAGGAAGATGACACACATTCTTCGTTTCACGTTATGAAAATGTTACATTAGTTCACAGAACTGGAAAAAACCCCACATCCAAAATGACATTTACATCTGCGGGCTACACAGGGCAAAGTTCCGTATAGTTCAGCTGTGGCCACTGTGCTGCTTGGCCACACAATGACAGAATATTCCTTTCTCATCTTTTATTTAACAAAAATATAGCCAGAGAAGTGCAGTGCAATATTATGCCTCATTATTACCACTTTGCACAACCCCGTAGGTGCAAAAGGAAAGGTTTTAAAATCTGTTTATGTATGACTATTGCCTCCTTGTAAGGTGGTCCCCTGTTGCCTTCAAGCACTTTCATTGCCGTACTGTGCTGGAAGGAAAAGCACCTGGCCGTGTAATGATACCCCACTGGCCTTACTGATGCTGCTCCTGGTTAACAGGACTCCATGGGAGGTGAGACTTCAATCCCCATGATTCAGGTCAAGATGAAAATGAATAGAACTTAATGGAATATACTGCCTAGGCTTCTCCCAGTGGGAAAAAAAGAAAGTACAGATTCTTTTCATCCGAGCAAGTGGCTGTTACACAGCAGTAAAGTGGACTCTAGTAAGACTATGGTTGTGGGACTGGATCCAAAAGGTTTGAGAGCCAGACACTGGCTACACCTCTTTTGAGATAGTTTACAGACAGCAAGGAGGCAAAGTTTTGTTTCAGTAATTTAGATGAGTCCTTGAAAGGCAGGAGATACCCTAGTTTGCATACAGCTGGCAAATACTCATCTGTAGCTCCTTGGTGGGCGGTCTCGCAATGCCTGGATTCATGGAGAAGGACTCTGGCTGCCATGTCCAGCTCTGTTTAGCACAGGCATAATCTGGGAAGTACTTTGACCCGAGAAATGCAGGAGGGTCTTGAACTTTGTATCTTCCTGTCACTTCTTTTTCTTCTCCATCTTCTGAGTTCTGCTATACCACAACCAAGGACCACTCCAATCCCACAGCAAGGAAAAGCACTTTGGGAGAACTATGTCCAGCACTGCAGAACAGGAAAGGGAAACCACAAAGGGTGGGAGACCAGCAATTATGAAGCTTCAATGTATTTGAATGATTTGATTTGATGCAGGAACTGGGAGGAGACATAATAGAAAGCAGAGAAGCAAGCAAACAAGCTTCTCTTTTAAAGCTGTTGTGGCTTAATTGACAGGGCTACTGGCTGCAATAATGTGGTGCATGTGCTGCTGTCACCAAGGGCTGTTATGCTACGGGCATGACAAAAAACACTACAAAAAGAGGCTCCATGGCATAAACCTGGTCAAGTGAGAAAAACAAAACCAACCCCTTAACTGTGCAGTTATGAGCAGGAAAATTGCATTCCGTGGTTTGGGTTTTTTAAAGGTGATTTGGATGAAAAACACTAGGTTGTGTCTTTGGGGTTTTTTTCTGCTTTGTAGCATTTTAAGGGTACTTAAATAATTTTACATTTTTTTCCCCAAATTTTACTATATTAAACAGTGGGATTGTGAATTTCAGTTTCCTCCTAGCTTTTCTTGACTTTGTATTTGGTTTTCTGTATGATTTTCTTTGTGTGTCATTGCATAATATGTTGGCTATTTTGGTAAAGTCAGATCATGAGGCAGAGTGCTGGTTGCTTGTTTGCCACCATAACACTTGTGCCAGCAAAACTTGTTTAGAAGGTCACAAAATAATATGCTTTATTGGAATAATGCTCCATAAAAAAAAAAGTTAAGCATCTCCTCTGATGCAGGGTAATTGCATCCTTAGACCAACACCTAATACCTCAATGAAGGAGCTGAACTTTTTAAAGAGAGGTTTTTTTCTCTCGAGGGTATAAAATGGCCATATACAGTAAGTAGCTGCTGAATAACATTTCGTGTTTAACTGAATTTCCCTGTTTTCCTCGGAAATGCATGCTTCCCTTTTGCTCAGGGCCGTGCAGGATATTCTCTCATATGCATGTATCCCTACACACAACAAGGAATAGCGCCTATGAATCTTCCGGCTCTCAGCCTGCAAGTTCAGACCATAAAACATCCTTCTCAGAACGCGAGGGGTTAAGCCCTGGCCATAACTCATATGAGATGTAGGATGACTCTGTGTCGAGGGCACAAACCAGGGTCAGTTCCCGCCTCTGATACGGTCTCTGAATGAAGTTATCAACTGCTGTCAAAAAAAAAGGCAAACCCATTCCCTCTTTTCATAACTCCCCTTTCTGGTCCTGGAGCTTTCCTCCTCATTACATGCTTTGGTGCTCAGCTGGTATTTGGTTGAGCCAGTTCAATTCACACAGAAAATATTTACACTTGTCCCACGTTAGCTGTCTGCCAGGCTTGTGAGATGAATTGAATTCAGGAAGCAGTCTGATGATCATCAGATCTGGCAAAGGAGGGGAAGATGGTTTTGAAAGAGAGAAGAGCAAGATCTACAGCATACCACATCATCCTCTCTATTTGAATGGGAGTCACTTCTCCTTCTGTGAACGAACAAAATGGAATAACCTTTGTTTTCTTCCTCCTAGGGTGCTTGTGTAACAATATTAAAGAATGACAGACGGCAGCAGTGAAGGGGAAATGGATGCAAGGTTTTGCTTTAAGTCTGTCCTTTATTAACTATTTATAAAAACTATTATATCCTTTGGTGTTTTTCAACAGTCTTTTAATAATGTTTATTTCTGGAGGTTTGTTTTATCTTAGGAATTGCAAAATTTGTATACACCATCCCATAAATATTTTTAGTAGATGAACTCACACTTTTGTTGTCTGGTAGGAAAGAAACAGGTAGAAAACAGGTAGAAAACTGCAACCCTGTGTTGCTTGAATCCAGGTATTTAAGTTTAACACCCTTCCCATTACCTTTAACTTGTGGTGTTGGATTTTTTTTCCCCATTATGATCTCTGTTTCTGTGGTTTTGAATAAAAATCCTTGGTTCCAGATTGGTGCCATTTGACTGTGAGGCTTTCAATCAATTCTTTCAAGGCTGTTTCTGGTTGTGTACTGACAGATAATTGAAAAGCAACCAGACTAACAAAGCTACACAGGGACAAGCAGAGATCATCAGGAGTCCCTGCAGGAAGTGACAGAGCTTCTCCATGTTAAATAAGGTTGCAAAACTTCCCCAAAAAACAGAGCCTGCACTGAGCAGATCAGGCAAGATACTGTCTGTGGAGCATTTTGAATGCTAAGTAGTGAATCTAAGACTACAATTCATCTCCGGTTTCAGATAGGATCTGATGACTTAAGCTCTACTAATGGTGACTGTGTTGCAACATGCATTTGGAAGGATGAAATAGACTTAAAATAAACTCTGTAGTTGGTTGCACCAGGTATCTCTTTCAGTGCCATGAGGCTGCAGTTGTATAAACACAGTCTGGCTCTTCAGTCCAGAAGGGAACCACAGAATCACAGAATATGATGAGTTGGAAGGGATCCAGAAGGATCACTGAGTCCAAATCTTGACTTGGGACCATCCCCAAGACTCACACCATGCACCTGAGAGCTTTGTCCAAACACTTCTTGAGCTCTGCTAGCCTTGGTGCTGTGACCACTTCCCTGGGGAGCCTGTTCCAGTGCCCAGACACCCTCTGGGTGAAGAACCATTTTCTAATAGCCAACCTAAACCTTCTCTGACAGAACTTCAGGCCATTCCCTCAGGTCCTGTCACAGGTTACCAGAGAGAAGAGAAGTTGTACCTTTCAATGAGGTGTCCCCTCAGTCTCTTCTCCAAGCTGAACAGACCAAGTGACCTCAGCTGCTCCTCAAAGGGTTTCCTCTCAAGGCCCTTCATCATCTTTGTTGCCCTGCTTTGGACACACAGTTTAATGATGTCTTTCTTATATTGAGGCAGGACTTTCTTATATTGAGCCCCGAGGACTCGAGGTGAGGCCGCCCCAGTGCAGAGCAGAGCAGGACAATCCCCTCCCTTGCCCAGCTGGCGATGCTGTCCCTGATGCCCCCCAGGACAGGGATGGCCCTCCTGGCTGCCAGGGCACTGCTGACTCGTGTTCAACTTTCCACAGACCAAGACCCCCAGGTCCCTTTCCACAGCGCTGCTCTCCAGCCTCTTGTTCCCCAGTCTGTATGTACATCCAGCGTTGCCCCATCCCAGGTGCAGAATCCAGCACTTTTCCCTTATTGAACTTGGTTGGTGATTGCCCAGTCCTTTGATTTTTCAGGGTCTCCCTGCAGGGCCTCTCTGCCTTCGAGGGAGTCATCAGCTCCTCCCAGTTTTGCATAATCTGTGAACTTTCTCGGCATCGCTTCCAGTCCTGTGTCCAGGTCGTTAATGAAGATGCTGAAGAGCACAGGGCCGAGGATGAAGCCCTGTGGAGCCCCACCAGTGACAGGTCACCAGTCTGATATCACCCCATTCACCACAATCCTTCGTGCCTGACCCATGAGCCAGTTGCTCACACATCTCAGGATGTGTTTATCCAGCTGTGTGCTGGACATTTTGTCCAGAAGGATCCTGTGAGAGACGGTATGGAAATCTTTACTGAAATCCATAAAGGACAGATCAGCTGGCTTCCCTTGTCCAACTCTATGGGTTACCTTGTCATAAAAGGATATCAGGTTTCATAAGCAGGACTTTCCTTTCATGAAGCCACGATGAATGAGGTGTGCAGTCACCCAGAGGTGGGTCAGTTGCTGTGCCTGAGTGCACCAGGTCCTGGACAGAATATGTGCTGCTGGTCACTCCACTGGGCAAGAGCTACAGCTGCGTAAAGCTTTTGGGTTGCACAGAGGATGCCAGAACTGGGTATCTGACAAGATGAGCTCTCTTTGGGAATCTTGCAGCAGGTATTTGACTCCTCATTTGGAAAGTACTGACAGCTTTTCACTTCAGGAGCCCTTCTCTTCACAAACCATGAACAACAACCCTGCGTCTGTGCAGAACTGCTTCCATGACACAAGAAGAAAAAGGAATGCCCTGAAACACCTTCCAGACTGCAGTGCCTGTTATTCCTGACTCAGTGGAAAGGTAGCTGGTAAAATCCTATGGAACTGAGCTTTGTTTCATGGCTGGTTGGTTGACTCATGGCATGGACCTCAGCAGAACTGCATTAATAGGAAAGCAGCAAATCAGCTGAGAAACAAACCCTATGGCTCAGAGCTGTCCTGTGCTCTCTCCATCAGAGCCAGTAGGTCAATCTGTCCTGTAAGATGCTCTGTTATCACAATCTCTGAGCTATTCACAGGGCTCCTGCAAAGTAAGGAAATCCTACTGGCCCCTGATATCGATGAGGAACTGACATCTTGGCTTCTAATCATGCAGAGAAACACACTGTGAAATTTTCACAGCTGTCTGCCAGGCTGATTTGTTAGGCTGGTAAATGCCCTTAAATATATGCTTCCCCATGTAGGAAACAGGGTCACAAGCTTTTCCTTCCTCACAGCCTTTCAGTCTGTGACTGAAGACAGGGCTGAGCCTGAGGCAGCGGGGTCACAGGGGAGGTGAAGTGAACATACAGGAGCAAAGCTGAAGACACCTGGTCAGAAAACAGCAGCATTACAACTTTGGGGTACTATCACTATTAATACATGTGATTGGCAAACAGATTCAAGAGGTCTCAGGTTTTTCCCTTAGCTTTATCATTTTGATTTTTTTTAACCTTGATCATCTCCAGCAATGGAGTGCTTAGCTCTCAGTGCTCAGGTTACAGAAGCTATAGTGTGTGTTTGTGGAGCAAAGTGAAGGTACAATTAAGTCCTTGTTGTCCATCAGTAATTTCTAATGTCCATGTAACACATTTTCCTGCATGGAGCTCCCTGTCTTAACTCTGCATTGTGTGCTAAGGGCAGAGTGTGGTGCTGCCCTTGAGTACAGGACATGCACTCAAGCAAGTCCTGAATGCTCCCTGCACTGAGCACATGTGCACAAGGGATGAATGAAGTCATGGTTCGGTCCCAGCTATACTCTGAGTTAGGTTATTCAGGGCTCTGGTCTCCAGCATAGAGATGCCAATTCCAAGTACTTAACTGTCAGATACTGAAAACCCAGCTCACAATGCATCACATCGTGCCAAAAAATCAGAGCACTCTAAGCCTTCCTGTTGGTGCATAGTTGGCTTTCTGCTTGCTCACATTACACAACACATCACTGAAACAAAGACAGTGCAAACAGGAATAAATGCGTCGAAGAAACTGGCAGCAACACCAGTATAGGTCAAAGTTATCTACCTCCTGCCTAACCCAGAAATCAGGAATGGAGTGTGGAAAAGAGCAAAACCACTGTTTTTTCTTGAAAAGGTTTTAGTTCTTTTGCTGGAACATGTCCAGCAAAGGAGTTCTTGGCATTCAAAGCCTAGTTTACAGGTGTAGGCATTTGTGTGAGCATGTGGAGTAGAGGGAAATGGCATTCCCAGTGAGGATGGTTATGGAACAAGACTTTGTTTCACAAAACTAATCCAAAACACAGAGGATTTGGGGGAGTTGTTACCCTACATACACACAAAGTTATTGGTTTCCGGTTAGGGTCATTCAGCAGTTCACAACTGAGCAAGCACAAGTTCAGCCTGCTTTGCTTTCCTTACATTAGCTGCTTGCAACGTGGCAAATTCAATCTAAATTAACCTGGCTTCCCAGGATTTATGCAAAGGGAACTGTCCCTGTTTGTGTGCAAGCCCTCCCATCCGTGGTTCTATAGGATGGGGTTTGTGTTCAGGTGTTTGTCAGAGTTTAAAATCCCCTTCCTCCTGCCTGAAGATGGAAGATATTAAAGTGTTATTTATATGGGCCATAATGTTGTGACTGTTATTCTATCACAAAAATTCTAAGCCACCTCTCCTTCTTGCAATTCAGTTTTATGTTATGGTGAGGTTGTTCATTAAAAAAAAAAGATTGGGGTAATGGGGGCATTTCATTTTACAAGTCAATCTACGTACCTTTGATCATCAGCAGAGGAGATGGGCAGCCCCCAAAGGCAGCTCAGATTGCCCTGCAGCTCTGTCCCTCTGCCAGGGTGAAGCTCACTGCTTGACTAGAGGGCACCCAGGGAAAATCCTGTCCTTGGAGCACACGCAGTACCACCCCTTGCCTCCATTCATGCTGGGGCTCTTTCTTCTAACTGATCTGTTTACAGTCCCATTGAGGCTACAATAGCTATATTTGGCTACATAATAATTACTTTTAGTGTTGCATAGAATACACTACACACCTTTTGGAAGGAGGAGAGAAAGCGGCACAAGTTTATCACCCTTCCTTCTACTAGAGATATGTTCTTTTCCACCCTCCTTACCTTTCCTGGGAGACACACAGAGCCAACACCTGTCTCAACAGAAGTCAGTACCCCATGAGGCTGAAGGTGTTTTCAGCCATTCTCAGCAGAATTGCCCCACATTTAAATGTAATAGCAACCTCTCCATCCAGATCTTTTCCTCATGAGGTCTAATGGTAATAAAACCGTAGGAATAATAATACCAAATTCATATGCATAAGTATTTTCTGATATTTTCCTCCAAGGATATGAATGTGCTCTATAAGGAAACACTGCTTTCTCTCAAGGTACAGAGTGTGACATTAAGGTGAACTGGAGAAATGATTTCTCTATACATTGTTCAAAAGGATTTGCTTGGTAGCGCTAAGTGTGTGCTACAGTGTCAGCCAAAGTCTGGACATTCTACTGTTGACTTCATCAGGAAACATGACTCTTCCTCTAACACGTGGTTATCTTGCTTCATAGACAGCATCTGAAAAAGTAGAACAACAAAAATGTAATTCTGTCCACTAAACATTACCAGCCCTCAGGAATTAAGGGAAAGTATCTATAGGGAAGAATGATAGTCTTGTGGTTGAGACACGAGTCTCTGACTCAGGAAATGGGTAGAGTATCCTACCACAAGCTTCTAATGTGAACTGATGCTGCTTAAACTCTGCTGCTTCTGTTTCTCTACATCAGTAACATGAGATTAATGCATTCCTAGTATTGTTTCCCCTTTAGTTCTCCCTAGAAACTCTTTGATGCTTAGTCTTCTAAGATTTAGACTCCTGGGCCAACAGTAACAGGATGAAGCAGGAATTAGAATCCTTGATGAACTTTCATATGGCTTCCTCCTTGTTATTAAACAAAATGTCTTTTTCACTTTTTTATGATCCATGTTTGTGGTATGAGCGCAACCAAAGACAAGGAAGCTCCATTATATCATATGGTGATTTAAAAATGTCAGTTCTGCAGTGCTTCAGCTGGCTGCACCCAGTTAATTTTCAATAATACAAGTTTTCATATTTATTTTTGAAGGGATCATAAGTACCTGACTTGTGAGTACTTTGGAAAATGACACTCTTTCTTAGTTATCTGTAAAAGCTTGAATGGCCTCTTTCTTAGTTACCGGTAAAAGCTTGAGTGGCTCTTGTGCCTTACAGCTCCTCCTCTGGGTGAAAACATTTTTGGTAATGAGTGGAACTTAGGGATCCCCTGCTTTGCAAAATTGGAAAGCTTGAAGCCTGAGAACTGGCATGAAACTGGCACGAACTGATAGGAAAACAATGCAAATATTTCTGGAAATGCTTTCTGAAAGAATTTTACCTTCAATGAATCAGTGCTTTTGGCAATAGCAAGGCTAGCCTTGCAGGCTAATTTTGAAGTGTTCCCAAGCTTTCGGCATGTCTCCATTCCCAGCCTTTCTTCAAGATCAATGTCTCAGACATTTATGGTTGACCGATTGCTCATATTTGACTTTTTGTTTGATCGAATAAACAAGCTTTTTCTACCCAATTTGGAGGCCCCAATGGCCAGGCTCTCTGCACTCTCATAGATTTGATCAGTGTAAAGATGATTCAGTAACTCCATCATTCATCCACTAGCACAGCTGGCAAAAGCTTCTTTGACCACAAGTATGAAGGATAAGGTTGGAGAGACTCCTCTGTAATGCCCTTGACCACTGTGAGCAAAAAGGAAATTCTTTCACTGGAAGAGTCAGTCCTGAGTATTTATCTTGCTATGTACTTTAAGGAATGAAGTGCATTGAGCTTTCCACTGTCATTCCCAATGTGTGTGAAAGGTCAGCTTTTTACCCATTCCTGCTCTCTTTCTTGTTACACATTAAACCCTCATGTCTTTCATCCTGTGAGTCACTCATGCCTTCGCTATGAGAGAAGAACCAGATAGTTTTGCGGCAAAGAAACCGTTCATTTCACTCATCATCTACTCTTCACTGTTTTACAAGTGCTGGAACGTGATGACTCAAACCAATTTCAAAATGTCTGCCTCCAGTATCTTTGGAAATTTGAGAGTAATGTGCTTTAAAGTCCAGTGATCTCTACTTTCTCCACACCCAATTCATGTTTCCTGGCTCAAATGTGGTCTGAGTGACTTACCACATTTCTTGTTCCCTCTCATTTTAAGAATCAACAGTTTTCTCCCTCTGTATCTCTTCCCTCTGTGTAATCCTTAATTCTCTTGCAATAATCATATTTGATTTACCTGAGCCTTATGAAAACTCTTTTTGAGGTCAATGGAAATATGTCCACAGTATTCAGCAGACTGTGTGGATCAGGCACATACTAGAATTGACTGGAAAACTTCCAAGGAAGTGTTGGAGGATTTGGATTTTTTTCTTTTTTTTTTTTTTCCTTTCCCTGGGGAATGTGATGATTCATTGTGGCTGAAACTTGTCTATGACTTTCATTGGGAAACAGCATATGCCCCTAAACCAGTCCAACTTCCTGCTCGACCCACTTCAAAAGAGAATGTAACCTTGATTTTTTTCTGTCTTGGATGTATACTCAAACCATGAGACTCTTCTGACGTGCATCTTCCTCAGGCCTCTTTACAGTTTTCCAATTTTTAAAAATTAACATTTGTTGCTCTAGAGAAATTATTAAATTGTTAGAGCTGTCACCTGTAATGGATGAGAAAGAAACTTAAGTTCCTGCTCTGAACTAGATAAAGTAAGACCTTGAACCTAGAATTTCCACCTCACAGGAAGACGTTCTGACACTGAAATGCTGTGGAATAATTTATTGTTTTACCTATGCATGAAAATATTGTACATCCCCTGTAAGGGGGAAAACTTATAAAAGCACACCTATTTGCATGGCTTGAAATCTTTATCTGTTGTTCTGGTCCCCGTCTGGTGTAATCCATTCTGCTAATAAAGTTTCCTTCTACATAAACACTGGGGAGAAATAAGTAAATAATATTTAAAAATGAACTTCTCCTTCATTGTCAGCAGAACAAATGCCCCAAAACTTTCTGGTGGAAGTGTGGTTGCAGCAACTGCCAATACTGATATAACTTTTGAAAGATGAGAGAATGTGTTGAATCACATTAACATCAACTGTATCTATAGCTGTATCTATATAAAATATCCAGCTATGCAGTTCCAAGAACATCCTGCATCCAGGGATTCAAGAAAGCATTGGAATACAAAGGCCACAGCAGAGTGACATGCATCCCTGTTCATGTCTGGTACTGCAATTTGCATGTGCAGTAGAAAGAATTTCTGTGCCTGATGGCACCTATTTATGTAACTCTCCAAATGTCTTGAACAACATCAAACATTAAAAGGCATTAATTTTCATGAAAAATATCTGCTCACCTGTCCTTCACCACCATTAAATAAAAAGCTAAAAATCTCTGATAATATTCTACCAGATCCTTTACAAATATCACTTATGTAGATGGTAACCAGTGCTTAACTTTTCCTTTCGCTTAGGAAAGTGTGCTGAAGGATTTAATTTTAGTATTTCACACTTTAATGAGATTACAATTGTTCTGAAAGAAGCATAATAGATACAACTATACTGGAATATCACCTAGCATTTTCCAGTTGATTTTCTAGAATATAACCCTTTATCCACAACCCTGTGCATGAACTGGGTCTGGTCTTTCCTGTCTCTGTGAGTACTGGTTTTTGGCACAGTTTCAACTTCATCAAACTTTCAGGTCCCAGTATCTTTGTGATTTGTTTATTAAGGGGGACTACAGGAGGAAGGATGTTGGAATTTTTTTTTTCTTTCAGATTTCAGTGTTTAATTGAGCTCTCTTGCTCTGGCTTGGTTATTTCCCAGTCTTCAATTTCATCTCGCTAAGAACCAGTGTGGGCACATGCTATTGTAATTACAAATTGCTCTCTACAGGCAGACAGTGGTCACCAGAGAGTCCTGCCTCTATCCTCACCAAAGATGGGGATTAGCCTGTGCAGCAGACCACCACAATTCCCATGTCCCCCAGCTAAGCTTCAGGTTGTAACTGGGAAAATGAATAGAATCTAGTTTCAGGACAAGGGTTATTTCCTATCCAAAAAGGGATGTGTCTCAGTACTGACATCTACTGCACACCGACAAATTTGTCGAAACTTGGGTGAAAATACCACCTTCCCAGCAGCGTGCACAGCGTGGGATGTAACTGGGTCTCAGCAGGACTCAAGGGTAGGGTTCAGAGATGCACCATCCCACGTTACCTCAAGCAAACATGTCCTACAAACAAATGATGGAGAGGAGAGCAGGAAAAGGAAGTCATGGTGTGACCTCCTCCTTCTTGAGCAATGCTTATCACTGAGCATCAGGTGGGGGGTGGCCTCATAATCAGAGTAAGTGCTGCTCGTTGTTGTTGTCATGCAATCTACCAAAGAGCAACCTGGAATAATAAATCCCATGACATGTGCAGTAGAGAGACACAGAGAGAAATATTTTCCATCTCCAGCCCCGGTTTGTTTAGGGCAGTTGTGTAATTCACCTTTCTTTTGGCATGGAACCAGCCTAGAAGCAATTAATGGGTTAGAGCAGCCTTTGGTAAATTCACAGCTGAAGGGGGAAAATTGGTCATAGCAATAAACTTTAAATAATACTCCTCCGACAAGGACGTCACGCTGCCTACTTATCTCCTCACCCCAAACCACATCACATGCATTCACATGAGTGTCGGAAGTGAAAGTAGCTATAAACAGCATAATTTCTCCAGGCTGGTTCACCTGAGGTGTTTAGGCCTCATGTTTGTGGACTCTGGTACCATTCAGCAGTATCTCAAAAATAATAGTGTGATAAATATGGTGCAAGAGAGAGGACAATTAGGCCAGTGGAGGTCTGAACAGTCAAATAATTGACTTAGAAAGCTTATACTCACATCTTAATGGCAGGAAAAAGAGTGTGTAGGTACTTCTATGGTTCAGGAAGTACAAAGCTCAGAAAAGCTGTAGAGAATATATACAGGAAGGTGACCTGAGTGGGTTCAAAGTCTGTGGGTAGAAAACAGAACTTCTTTTATTTTTTACCACTGTTTTTGCTAAACGAGCAGTGGGGAGGGGAGCATGGGACATGCCGGGGGAGGGACACCAATCTCGTTAACTTTCTTGTTTTTCATAATCTAAAACAAGGGGATCTCCTTGTAACGCTGGCTGATTTTCCAGTGCTGAAGACGTCAGTCCCTGCCAAGACTCATCAGTGGGACTGATGATGTGACTGTTGCTGTGAGTATTTGGAGACACTGGGAAATTCTGTCTATTTACTGAAAATAAATATTTATGGAAGAAACAGAAAAACCAAACTGTGGGCTTTCAATATTGCACCCACAGATTCCTGAAAGCATACCACTGCTTAAGAAAATCAACTGGTTTTCCACAAGTAGTAAATACCTACAGTAGAAGAGAAGCGACATAGTATTATGGTCAAAGAGATATTGATCTATTAACTCCTTATTTTCAGGTGTTTTTATCATGCCACCAGAAATATACTTTGGAGTCATAATGCTTAGGCATGCTGTCAGCCTCAAGGTGAATTTTGTTCCTGCAAAAGGTTTTGTGTAATGTGTTTGAATATTTACATCAGCCTAAGAGGAAAGAGGTTGAAAGGAAGTAGAACTGCTTTGAAAAAAACCCAAAGAACATATAGTCTTAAAAAAGTAATTTTTTTTTTATAAAAATGTGATTTTCAACAATTTCTTTGTGAAAAACAATATGAGCATTGTATAACAGTAAAAATTTCAGTTGTTCAATTGTTTTAAGCAGGGTGGGAATTTTTGGTAAAGTCTTTCAGACATTGGTCTGTAGAATATATGCTAATACACTACTTAGAACAATGTGTCCTAATCTTGCCATGAACATGTAACCGCTGGTGTGATAAAATAATATAGATTTTCTTTAGAGTCCTACCATAGAATTTAACTAAGAAGTTTATCTCTGCTGTGGACCTTAATGAGAAAACTCATAAAATGTGGAGACGTGTTATAATTCTCTATTACAGTCCCTTAGATTTTATGTAATTTTTACCAGGGACTGTTTTATTTCTTGTTTTAACTAATTATTTAACTATAGTTAAAATCTATTGTACTTCTCTGTGAGGTGGATCATTTGACATTTCGGCATTAACATCAAAAGACTTGCAGGGAAATTCACCAATGTGAATTTACCAGTTTCAGCAAATTTCAGCCAATCAAACAATGAGTTTCAAAGATACAACTGGGTTAACTGGAGCCAATATTTTACCCTGGTTTTGATACATGAATGTCTAATTTCTTTGAATATGAAACTCTAGAGAAGCTATATAAATGTGACCCTATGCAAATAAAAAGAATGTTTTCATTGCATTCTGTGAACTGAGACTGCTGAGTTTCACATCTCTTTAGATTTTAAGCTACTAAACTGGGGAATTTTCCTGTGCAGGTAATGAAGAAAACTTGATATTTCAACTTCAGAATTACCTTTTTACACTGTCCATTCTGTAACTCTGTCACTTATCAAGCCCCAAAACTCATGTTTATTTGGCAGTGATATTAGGACAAGAAACTGGGAGAACTTTTGTAGAATGGAAAAGTCACAAAAAACCTTAGGGGAAAATGGTCCTTTTGTCTCTCAGGTCAGACATGACCAGAATGCCCTGAGCTTTAATAGCAGCCTTATGCACTGGAAACCCTTCTTTAGTGTTATGTCTTCTGTAGTGTTTTTTCTTCAATGAATATTTGGAAGAAATTTCATTTGACTGAAAATGTTCCAATGTCTTTTGATGGCACAGTGAAGAATGTTCATATCACTGACTTTTGGCATTTAATTATGTTATTTGACCACTCTCCTTTCTTTGTATTTGAGGAGCACAGGGTATAAGTACAGGATGAGTAAATCTATCAGGATTGCCCAGGTTGTGGCAAAGGCAGTTCTCCCAGGGCATCACTGCCTACCTTGAACTCATGACCTTCTTTCCCCTCAAATTGCTATTTTTACCGGAATTCTTAGCCACTAGGCATGACCATTAACCGGAAGTTAAATGCAAGTCAAATTCCTGTTTAAAACCTGTTTAATTCTCATAAAAGTTTGGAAATTCTCTGTTAATTCTACTACATCAGTATTTTTGTCCAAATCATGATACAAGAAGACAGGAAATGGAAAGAATTATGGTGAAATGTCACTTCAGCACCATTTAGACATTTACATAACCATAAAAGCTTTCTTGGAGGGGATTCTGGAAACCACCTGTCCAACTTTCTGCTTTAAGCAGGACAGTCACCAGCTCCAGAGCAGGTCAGCGGTGGCTTTGTAACTAAGACTAGAAAAACTCTATTGACAGAAGTATAATTTGATCTGGGATGATCAATAAGAAACGTAGCTTGTGGGCATTGTGCTTCAGTTTTGTTTCTTGGGTAGGCTTTATCTTCTATGATTGAAGGGTCCTGGAAAGTGAAAAGATTCAGTTAATCAAGAATGATCATCCTAAATGGGGCAATGGGAACTCAGACTCAAAGAATTGATCTTAAGCTCAGCAGCAAGAAGAAAAATTGTGCCCTGTCCAAATGTTTCAATTTTCTTGAGCACAGATATCCCTCGCAGATTTTTCAAAGAATGATGCTCTCTAATGAAACTGTTTTTCATGCAGAATTCTGCACTACACTGACTAAAAGGCCAGTGTTACTGCTAAACAATGCTGTTCAAAATTAAAATGGTGAGGAACATCAATCTTAACACAGATTAACTAAAAAAGTCTGGGCAAAGAAACATTAAAAAATAAATCAGGTGAACAACTAACATATTGAAAGTCAGCAAACAGTCAAGGACAAAGAACTCCTACTCAGGAGCATTTAACTGATCACCAAGACTATTCGCTATTTTTTTATACAGTAAAATGTGGGAAACTTCCTTCGATGTACATGACTGTTGGCAGGGTTGGGCTGGGTAGCTCAAGTTTACCTCCTTTCACACTTCTTGCTAGCTGAACTGTGGTGTCCCACAATTTCCCATTCAGAGCTGTTTCAGATCCTTGTAGTATAATCTGAGAAGTGAAAACCCTGTCACCTGACCCAAATACCTTGTGTGAGTCCTTCAGGTTGAGTACATGATGACTCTTGGTTGTGGTATGTGTGTACAGAACAGCCCTCCCCTTGGCCTTCGCTTCACTTCCTCACTCCCCCTCTCATGATGTATTAGTCATCAAATCATGAGTGAGAGATATTTCCAATTTGTGGTGTTTCAGTCAGCTAGCACCAAGGGAAATGTGAAAATAATTCCAGTTTGCAGCACCTGTTGCTTCAAACCCACACTGCAAGTTGTCGAACAGTATTCTCTCCTTCTCTCTCTCTCTCTTTGTCTTTTTTTGGACAAGGTTACAAACTAATGAGTGTGAGACTGCCAGCAAAAGTGCTGACACAATTTTCACATTTCATGGGCTAATGAGGTAGAAAATAATTGTGCGATGACATAAATTAATTAGTAGTCACCAAATTTTGAAAACAGACACTGTATATTCCTGAGATTTAATCAGGCCAGGGTGACCTCTAAGCATTTATTTTTTGAAATTAAGGGGTGCAAAACACGGGAGAGCCAAAGCACTGGCAGAACTTCAATGCAATTTTTCCATTAGTGTAATTGGCTGAGTTTATCAGGGCAGGCTGAGAAGGAGCTGACAGACAGGGCTGCCTCTCTGCCTGCAGCCAGCTCTTCATCCTGCAGACCCCACCGTGTTGCACCAGAAGCTGCTGGTTCTCAGCATGGCAGAGAGTGAGCTGCATGTCACCTTCCGTGTCACCCGGCAGCGTCACTGTGCAGCTGAGTCTGCAAACACATCTGCGATGTTCGGGCAGGGACAGCTCGGGCTGCAACTCTGACTCTGCTGGTGGAAGAAGCAAGTAGAGGGAAGGACAGCACAAGGACCTTCAGGAAGCCCAGACCCCCAGATATTTATGTTCCTGTTCTCAGGTCACTTACAATGTATCTACTATAGTTATTTTCCATTTGAGAGAGGAAACCAAATACTGCTTGCCCTAGAGGGATGTAACAGAGATAAAATTCATAATAACAAGTCCATGTAATTGCTTAGGTATCTAGAAACAGCTTTGGAATTGAGAATGTCATACAGAAACCTTTATGTTGATCAAAATTCAGCCAGCTTCCACTCTTTCAGTATTCCCTGATCACCTATTTTACTCAGTGCAAAATGCATTCCTGCCAGTGCAAGTCAGATACAACTCACTGTTAACAGAGGATGATTTCAGCCTTGTGCAATTTATATTTTTCTATAGCAGGCTGAGCTTGAGTCCTGTACCTGCCACCTGGTTGTTTTCCTGTATTTGGGGATGAATGCACTACTCATACATGGCATGGCAGCCATAACTTTCCTCAGCTACAGAACCTCACAGGATATTCATGTGGGAATCCTTCTAAAAGGTACAGCAGGACCAGTGGGTTGGAATGCATGCTCATTTCCAGAAAAAAAATTCAGATGGAAGCCTCTTCTAGGGAAGAGGTTGGAACATAATTTCTTTGCCTGTGGGTATAACCCTTCTGTTATGGCTCCAGGATGGACCCAGCGTTCCTGTGAGAATGAACAAGAAAGAGCTATGTTTGAAGTGCCAGATTTCATGCCAGGTGGAGACTGAGTTCACTGGGTAGAGTTTCTTTGGTGAAATGCTCTTCTAGTATTAAAAGATGTGTTGAAACCATACAGATGCATAAAGCTTTGATGTATTTGTCTGCACTGTCAGGTTTCAGCATACCTTAAATGCTCCAGAACATGAGAGGGATAAAAATACTGGCAGATCCAGTATTTCTTGGAATATTTATTTGTCTGTGAGAGCAAATCACAGAAGCTGGTATTCAGTGGAGCAGAAGCTGCAAGCCTGGCCAAAACATTCACAAAATATTTGAAGATGAGCTTATCTTAACCATTTTCCTGAACAAGCTTCTTGGAGCTTTTTAGAGCCATTGGCATTGCTGTTGCTTTCTTGATGAAAAAATTCTGTCATCACAGCATGTGCAAGGAGTGTGTTCTGCAGGGAACAAGTCTGATCTTTGTGTGTCATCCAGCATTCCCTCGGCAAGTGACGTCTGCTCCCTAAAGCCCTTCTCTCACCGTAATGGGACTGTTCACTGCGTGTGAGCCCTGTTGGGTCTGGACACTGAGCTGTGGGCTGTCAAATCCAGCGGAGGAATGGGAACTCTCACAGGTGTTTCAGTGCACATATGGGCATGTTTAATATTTCAGATAATTTCTAATTAAAAATTGATGTCTGTGGGCATTGCCAGGATCTTGGAGAAAAAATCCTCCCTGCCTTCATGCTGATTTGCATAACAATGCTCACAACAGCCTCAGGGTGTAATTTTGGTTTTCAGGCTCTGTATTCCCCATTCCTTCCACAATTACATGGAAACCCATTTTCCTCTTTGTTCTTTTGTGGTCTTGCCACCTTGTGCAATGAGTAAAACTCTTTGCTGGCTGGAGAGCTCTGAAGAGTTGCTGAAATCAATAGTTCTGAGCATCACCAGTGGCAGCTCTGATGTTGAGAGGGATACACTGTGTTCTGTCACTCAAGAAAAGGGAAGAAAGACAGGGGGGCTGCTGGTAGGAACTGATGGAAGCCCATGGGCACATTGCAGGGCGGAAGGGTGTTGTTTTGCAGGTTCATTTATACCGTGGAGCATGAAATGCCATTTCCAAGAGCAGTTCTGTGAAGCCATGTATCTTTCTCCTTTTGCTTGGGAGGGACCTGTGGCCTTCTGACCTTGACAAGGCACAGGAAACCACTGGAGCCAAGGGTCTGACTGACACTCCTTCCTCTCCTCCCTCCCTTGTTTTGGAGTGTAGACAAATGGCAAAAGAATGTGCGGCTTGGTCTGTCCCCTTCTGGTTAGTCCTTGCTGGTTTATGCTCACATCTCCCAGCCTTTTGTACTTTGAATCCAGAGATCTGAGTTACAGGCTGAGAGAATTGGTGTTGTTCAGCCTGAAGAAGAGAAGGCTCTGTGGAGACCTTACAGCACCTTCCAGTTCCTAAAGGGGGTTTACAAGAAAGCTGGAGAGGGACAGTTCACAAGAGCATGCAGTGATAGGACAAGGGAGAGTGGTTTTAAGCTGAAAGAGGGCAGATTTAGATTGGGTTTGAGGAAGAAATGCTTTACTGCGTGGTTGGGGAGGCACTAGAAGAGGTTGCCCAGAGAAGTGGTTGATGTCTCATCCCTGAAATTTTTCAAGACCAGGCTCTGAGCAAGCTGGCCTAGAGGAAGGTTCCTTGCCCATGATAGGGGAGGTTTGTAGTGAGACAATCTAAGTTCTCTTCCAATCCAAACCAATCTATGATTCTATGATATGACTCTTTAACATTGCTTCATGAATTCCCTTATGGCCTTCACTTCCCTATGGAACAGAAAGGGATTAAGTGATGCTACTGGGAGCTCATTTCCCAGCTCAGCCCTAGAGCTGCAAACATGACTGTGTACACGTCAGGCCAGATGTTCAGTATTTCCCTGGATACGCAGACAGAGGTGAAAGAGGGACAACAATGTTTGGTGTCATACACCATAACAAACTGGTGTAGGTGCATGTGTGTCCCCACTGTTGTCCACATAGCTGAAAGGATGCAAGGCATTGCATGGCACAAAATGGGCTGCCTGGTGAGTGTTCTGTCTGTAAATGTACGTTCAACAGTGCCAGTATGCTGTTAGCATTTAGAAAATTTTCAAGAGTAATTCAAGCTTTCATGTACCTCCCTCTCTGTCAGGCCTGATGCAAGTTATCATCTGAGAACCTGTTATTCCTCTAGCATAAGGGCATATTTTTTTTTTCTGGAGGAATTCTATTTAAGAATCAAAATGGTGTTTTGATCACCACTTTCAGAAATGAAGATGTGTCGGGAAGCCACAATAGGTTCTTGGCAAGCGTCTATTTTTACTAGGTTGATCCTAAACACTTAATGTGTTTACAGTTCTTCTTACAGTTCTTCTACAGCCGAGAACAGACAAATCTCACAATTTACATTTGAGGTTCACTGAGCTGCTCCCCTCCAACACTGCAGCAGCTGTGCCCTCAACAATGGGACCTGGTGATACTTCTTTTGTGTGACACTCACCTGCCAGACATTGCTGAAGACACAGACGTCACTGAAGACACAGACATCCACCTTCATCTCAGAGGTTTGTGGTGGTGTTCTCTGCACCAGCAGAGGGTTGTGATGTTAGAAACATTTTGAGATGGGAACTTCTCACCCCCTCTCCACAGCACATGACCCTATGTGCCATGAGTGCATTCCTTGTTGTGTGACTCAATACTGGTAGCTTTGTACTTTAAGGTTGGTGGACAACTGGGTGATCTACTCCTGCAACCCTAAAAATTGATCTCAGTTAAATAACACCCCTGGTCTTAACCTCTGATGGAAGCTAAGGAGTAGTGTAGTCACACTGCTGTTGCTGGCAAAGCTCTGGAGTTCCAGTGTGACTTAACACAGCTCATGCAGTATCCCCCTGTCTTGGTTGTCTTGTCTACTGAACAGAAATACTTACACTTTTCCATCCCGCCTGGTGGATGAGGGAAAGGCTGTGGATTCTGTCTATTTGGACTTCAGCAAGGCCTTTTACACTGCCTCCCACAGTAAACTCCTGGAAAAGCTGGCAGCCCACGGCTTGGACAGGAGCACTCTTTGCTGGGTTAGGAACTGGCTGGATGGCCGGGCCCAGAGAGTGCTGGTGAATGGTGCTGCATCCAGCTGGCAGCCAGTCACTGGTGGTGTCCCTCAGGGGTCTGCGCTGGGACCAGTTCTGTTTAATATTTTTATTGATGTGTCTACTATTAGTAAATTTGGAGATGACACTAAGCTGGGAGCGTGTGTCAATTTGTTGGAAGGTAGAAGGGCTCTGCAAAGGGACCTGGAACGGTTGGATGGGTGGGCAGAGTCCAGTAAGATGAAGTTCAATAAGTCCAAGTGCTGAGTCCTGCACTTTGGCCACAATAACCCCCTGCATGGCTACAGACAGTGTGGCTGGACAGTGCCCAGGCAGAAAGGGATCTGGGGGTACTGGTCAACAGCTGACTGAACGTGAGCCAGCAGTGTGCCCTGGTGGCCAAGAAGGCCAACGGCATCCTGGCCTGTATCAGAAATAGTGTGGCCAGCAGGACCAGGGCCGTCATTCTTCCTCTGTACTCAGCACTGGTGAGGTTGCACCTTGAGTACCACGTCCAGTTCTGGGCCCCTCAGTTCAGGAAGGGCGTTGAGACGCTTGAACATGTCCAGAGGAGGGCAACAAGGCTGGTGGAGGGTTTGGAACATAAGCCCTGAGAGGAATGTCTGAGGGAGCTGGGGTTGTTTAACCTGGAGAAAAGAAGACTCAGAGGTGACCTTATCACTCTCTACAGCTTCCTGAAAAGTGGCTGTAGTCAGGTGGGGGTTGGTCTCTTTTTCCAGGCAACAGCTGACAGAATGAGAGGACACGGTCTCAAGCTGTGCCAAGGGAAATTTAGGTTGGATGTTAGGAAAAAGTTTTTACTGAAAGAGTGATAAAGTTCTGGAATTGTCTGCCTGGGGAGGTGGTGGAGTCACCATCCCTGGATGTGTTTATAAAAAGATTGGATGTGGCACTCAGTGCTGTGGTTTAGTTGAGGTGGTGTTAGGGCATGGACTCTGTGATCTTGAAGGTCTCTTCCATCCTGGTGATTCTGTGATCTCTGAGCAGCATCAAGAGTGAAAACATGCTCTGGATGGAGGCTGGGGCAAAATACTGAAATCAACATCCTATCAGAGGTTGTAGTGGGATGATGTAGTGGATACATTTTTCTTTGAAAATACTGGCTGAAGCCTGTCTGTAATTTGTATTGCTGTTTGAAAGATGCCAATTTCTCTACCTTCTCTTCACTTTTCATCAGCCAATTTCATCAACAAGTACTTTTTCTACGGCAGTTCTGTTACTCCCATCCTTGCTTGTTCATGGTATTGATGTTCTGGGTCTCACGTGTTCATCTCACATTTACTTTTCCCAGTGAAGGGGGGAAACCCCTTTCACTCTTTAGAAGTGTATATGCAAACTCCATTGAGATGATCTAGAATTTACTCTCCCCCATCTGTGCAAGACCCAGAGGTAAATTTAAAAGGACATCAACTTTATTAGCCATCTGGCTGATGAAGATTTCATTCACCAAAATGTTTTATTCTTCTCTGTTTCTGCCTGAAAACATGAAACTGATTCTCTCTCTGGGCAGAAAAGAAGGTTTTTGTTTGAAGGCTTGTTTTTTTTTTTTCAGTAAAAATAATTTTCCTTTGGAAAGTGAGTATTTCTTTTCCATCTCAGTAAAATCCTCTTCAGTTTTTTAATAACCTTCATGAAGTTCATTTTTTCAGTCATCCATTTAACCATGTGTTTATTTTTCTCATGATACCCCATTGTTTTTTCATAGCTACTGTCTTGGCATGCAAGGTCTAACATAAAGCTTTTTATTGATCTGCTTCCCTCAGTGCATCAGGTGACATCTTAGGCTAACCAGATTTCTCCTATTTTGCATTTCATCTGTGTCAGCAAAAAAAGCCCAAACAACCTTCCTACCAACACACACGATTATACTCCCAGCTCCGTTCCTTGCTAATGCACATTTTCCATCTCATGTGTAATTTGTTGCATCTTGTGTTTTGGAAAAACTGTCACTGAGCCATAGAAATTAAAGAGAGAGGGAGAAGGTCTTTTGATTAATGGAGTAGACTGAGGATACAGGAGATTTAGGTTCTGTCCTTTTCCTATAATTTCTAGTGTGACCTTTGGCAGGTCACTGTTTGGGACAGAGAGCATGCAATTTGTGGTCTGTTTGTATGGTGCCTATTTCAATAGACCTGTGGCCTCAGCTAAGTCCCATTATGGTAAAATAACCAACAAAACAATCCAGGGATGCAGCCAATTAAAGGCCTGGGCAACAGTATTGCCACAAGAAAATATACAACTGTATTTTTTTAGGCAGGGATCAGATGCTACTAAGTGTTAATCTGAAGCCTCACGTTCTTCAAGGACAGTGCTGTTTCACTCAGCAGAGAGGAAAGGGAAGTTTTTCATTTAATACACAGAGGATCAGCCCCCTGGATCCTGTAAGCAGGAGCAGACTGGTGTGTTTGTGCAATGCTGCTTTCCGTAGGATGCAATCAGTTCCACTCCATTGTAAGACAAATGGTTTATGGTGTTAGCTGACATTAACTGGAGGTGGGGTTGGCCTAAAACAAAGAGTTCTCTTTCATAAAATATAGAGGGAAAAATTTAAAAAAAGGGACACGTTTTCTAAAGCTGTTTTTGTTTTGCTCTGAATGTAGGAAAAAGAAAAAAATACCCCACCATTTTTTTCCCTCAAATGTTCATGAGGATAAGAACCAAGGCTAGCTACAAACATTCACTGGGCATTTAGCTATGACAGCAAAGGCAGAGTGGTGTCAGCTTAGCTTGATTTGAAAAAGGGATGTGAACTATGTCTTCTCTAGCTGAAGTGAGTGCCCTAAGCACTGGCCTGTCATTTAACATCAGTCTCTTCTTCTTCCTTTCTCACTTTTCCTCCTCCACCTGAACTTAACTTATGAAGCAGTTTGGCCTTAACCCCAAGACCAAGTCTATCTGTCTGCACTCCTCCAGGATGAGGAAGGCCTCTGCTCTTGGCACAAAGATGTCCATGTTTTGACTCACTCTTTATTAAACCCTGGTCAGTCCCCATGTCAAATGGTGGCAACTATGAACCCTTCTTGCTGTAACTATACTGTCAATGCAGATTGCATGGGCATATAAAAATTCTTTGGCTAATTAAAGAGATTGAGACATTTCACTCTTTAGTTAGGGATGGTCATGATGAAGTTCATGTATGTTTCTATCAGATGTGTAGTACCTAATCTGCCTGATTCCAGAAGTATGTTTTCTTGGGTATGAACATAAAATGTGGAGTTCTTACCCTGAAACGCCTGTTCAAATTAGATATGACACAGTAGGGCAATAACTGGAAATAAGAAGTTTTGAGAGACAGGTTTTCTTGCTCCTGCTGTATTTCACTTTCAGTCAAAAAAGTACTCAAACTGGAGGCCCACAATGGAAACAATCTGCAAAAGGAAAGTTAGTTTGAGGAACAGGAGGCATCTGATGAAAATACCAGCCACTGGCAGAGCTACCAAAAGAGTATAACATGAGCTCTAATAAGACAGATATGTGATAGAATTTGATGGGGATAGAAGTGTAATTGTGAAGCCACAGCCATCGGTATCAAGAGGTGGTGTTTAGTACTGTACAGAAGGTAGGTGGAGTGCACTAAGGCACTTCATGTTTTGGTGCTGTGATAGAAGGCAATGGTCCCAGCCAGTTATTTTGCCTAGAAAGGAACTGTCTCTGTCTAGGGAGGTGAGGGTCTGAGATGCCCAGTAAGAGGACTGAGCAATCCCCCATCTGTCCTCAGCAAACTGCTTCATTAATTTGTTACAATTATCTCAGTGAACAGAGTTCTTTCCTGGACTCACTTGTGGTTAGGACCCAACGCTAAAGTGTGTCTGTGAAAGGCAGAGTACCCAGTAGAGGTTTGACATGGTCAGCCTTGGGGTGAGTTCTTTCTGCCCAAGCTGCTCTGAGTAAAACTGTACCTTTGACTCTGAAATGTCTTAATTCATCTAAAGCCATTTCCCAAATATATCTTTCAGTGATTCTTTTGTGGTAGTCGTGTTGATGGGCCATTTTCTCGCTCCACAGAGAAAGGAATCTATTTGACCTCCGGAGACTTGCTCTCCTTTAGCTCTGATCTGTGGTCAAGTCAGTCCCTGTGTCATTAGCACATATTTTGCAGTACTGCTTTGAGATGGGTCTAATTTCTCGATATCTATCACAGCTACAAAAGAAGCAGTGGATTAAGTGTTCTGGCACTACCAACACAGAGGTGACACTACATGTTTTAGTCTTTCATATCCTGTGCTATGAGCAAATGTCTTTCATTCTCAGTGCGCCTCTCTGAGAGGGGAAGAGCAGCTGTGCCTTGCTCAACAGTGACACCGCCTGCCTGGGGAAGGGCAGCAGTCCTGGAATGGATGACGGAGGCTGAGAGGGGAACAGGCTTTCATGGAAAGGAGGACAGGTTCTAGAGCAGGCAAGGATCAAAGCTGCCGAAAGTATAAACGTGCCAGTAAGACAAGACAATTTTATACATATGCTAATTGTGCTGGTGAAGACCAGGACATCCCCCTCAGCATTTTCCCACTGAGTCATCCAAGGAGTAGCAGATCTCCCAAAACAAACACTAGTTTTGGTCTTAAGACTTCTGAAATCTTCAGGGAAGATTGGTGCAATTTAAACCATTGCTAGCATTAACATAAATCTAAATTGATCTGTCATGGACAAGGTGTCCCATCAGAAGAAGACAGTGGGTAAAGGGTTGTATAACCAAACACCTCAGTTAATTGAGTGACGAATGAGTGTTGTGTGGGGCCCAGCAGGCAGAGCACATAAATAAAATTAGTCACTGAGGGGATCAGTCAAGTGAATTTAATGAGATATTTAATAAATAAGTTATCAGGCTTTAAGCCTATACAATTCTCTCAGTGCACTTGGATTTCACACTGCCTGAATTGAAACCCATCTGACCATGAATACTTACCACCAAGTCAGCTGTCTAAATTCAGCGGAGAGAAATGAGTGCTTCTGCAGCATGGTTAATTTAATATGTAAATTTGTTATAACAAACAATTCAGGTCACATGACTCATGTCCTGGAAGTTTCCATGTCTTTTCTTTGACTATCAGGAGAGGTTAGTGGGACCAGTGTAGATTCAGACTGGATTCAGCAGATCTGTAGGGAAAAAAAGTTGGGTGCTGAGTTGCCTAAGCCCCCATTCATATCTGCTTCACAGGCCATATAGGAATTTGACCTTTTCTGGTTCTATTTCAACAATCATTTGCAGAAGAACATTTGCAGACTGAATCTTCTGGTTTTGTTTTGGATGACAGAAATACAGATCATGGCTCTAAGGCCACTCTGCACTGCTAAACCAAAGGGCAGCAGCTAGGAACAATTGGAAAATTCATTTTGAAAGTACATTGCTGCTGTAAACTAAAATGCTGAGGTCTCTAAGCACAAGATTTATCTTGTGCTACAGATGTCATATCACCTTGTCTTGTGACCAAAGCTTATTTCTGGACCTGCCACCTGGCTGATTGTGTTGCTCCTGATCTGAATGTGCTTTGGGCCAGTATTACTGTGTTTGCTCACTAAATGCTCATTGATTGGAAGAAGGAAGAGAAATGCCATAAGAATACTTCAAGCAAACACAGGAAGGAAGTCAATGTCAATAAAGTGTGGTGTGTTTCACTAGTTTTTGGTATGGAAACTGCTCTGGAAACAGTAAGACATGGAATTCAGATAGGACAAAACAATTCAGGATGGAAAACATTTTGTTTATTTTCAAAAGTTATTCAATCTGTTAAAGCTTTCTAGGTAGAGCTGAAGTAATTGTAACAATAGAATATTTCTATTTTGGAGGCCAAATTTCTTTTTGCTATCATCTTTAGCCTCCTCTGTTAATTAATCAGTCTGATAAAATATTACATTGATGCAACTTTGTCCCTTTCAACAGCTCTTGGCTCTACGATTAAGTAGAACACAGATGTGCATTTCATTTCTTTCCTAACAAATGCAGTGAACTTTTTAATACATGGATGTGACTCAAGCCCTGTGCACAGTCCAAACCCAAGAGTTCATTAAAAGGTCCTTCACTTTCACACAGTCCTGTTGCAATTGTTTTGCCCTCACATGACTGCAGGCCTTGTAGGAACACATCAATGTTGCTACCAAAGAAGGTTTCAAATTGGGGCAGATCTGCTCTTGCTTTTTTTAGGAATATGAAAGAGGTCAGTGCCCTTTGGGTTATGAGTCCAGTCTCTTGCTATTGCAAACAGTCACACTGTATGTCTTTGCTTAAGTGCTTTTCAAAGTTCTCAGATCAAGATCAAGCATAAGTTCTTTGTACTGCCTGTCATATAACAATTCTCTGAGGTCATTGTGGTAGAGAAATGACCAATGGAGTTGACCATTAGCACTTTGAAGAAAAACATTAATTAATGGGTATTACATTCCAGTTCTTCTTAGCTCATCAGAAAATGAGTCTTGGAGAAGAACGCCTGCTAGTAACAGGATTCTTTACAAAGGCAAGTCACCTTGGAGAAAAGAAGCAAAGATAAAAATAACCCAGGGTTTCATTTCACATTATATCTTGATCCTGACTGAAGGTTCTGCTGTGCCAGAAGAATAGGAAAGATGAGGACTGTACAGTGTCCAACAAGACAGATTTGAAGACTCAGTTTCTTTTACTGTCTCAGCTCTGCCTGTGCATGCCATAATCACGCAATGAGTGTTCCCAAGTACAAAGAGGTCCAGGAAACTTAGGCGGCTTTCTTATCTCTCTGATAAGCTCTGGCACTCTCCCCATTACAGATGATTTCCTTGCAGACTTTTGAACATATTAAACAAAAGAGAAATGCAGCTGGTCTGGCTCCAGCAAATGCACTGACACAGGATCTTCCTCTCACTCATTGGGATATCCTGCTAGTAGTAGCCGTCAGTCAGATGTTACTAAATTCAGGTCACAGTCCAGTGGAAAACAATTACAAATGTTTAATACATGACACTTCACTCAGTGTCTTCAAGCATTACAGCTGTGCACACATTCAAACAGAGACTGATAGTGTTTTTGGAGAAAGCGAATGTCCTGGCAGAAAGATGAAGCACCAACTGTTTACGCTTCTGAAGTCAACTATACATTACAGCCCATTCAGCCTTTAGCGCTGCATAGTGGAATCATTCTTTTAGCAGTCATATTTTCCCCTCACAAAAAAGATAAAATAAAAGGTCTTCAAAAGGCAGAGCTTCTCTATAAACCACCACAACAATTTTTGTCTGTGTTGCACACTGCAACACAAAATTAGACCTAGAGCTGAACAAACTGTTCTGAGCAGACAGCATATCCACCAGATTTATAACATATCTGCACTGAGTGCTACAAGTCTCAGTGAAAACCCAGGAAATATTTTTCAGGGGATAAGGATGAAGATGAGGGAGGAAGTTTTACCCCTGAAGTTTTGCCGCAAACCTTGAAGAATCTGACATCTAACTGTAGTCTCTTTTTTTTGTTAGAAATAGCAATTAGTCTTTACATCAAAGACTAACTGCCTACACTGTAGGCATAGATCTTGCTTAGTACATGGAATTGGAGAAAGGAGCTATAGGACTGATTATTTCAATCACCTGCATGATCTTTTTTTTTCTGTTGATGTTAGTTTTTGGGAATGTTTCTGTACTAAACAGGAAAGAGTCTGCCGAAGGTTCTGGATGTGTTTGTTTTTCTTTAAAAATAAGGTTGAAGCTCTTAAAAACGTTTTTTTTGGAGATAAGACCCTCTCTAGGGAATGGCAGAACAATCAAAACCTTTTCATTCTCTCTTTCACTAAAACACCACATTTGAACTAGTTGCATTATCTTCAGGTTTTAAAAAGCCCAAGTTCCTTCCTGACTAAGGTAGAAACACATAAAATACTGGGATCAAGATTTATTGGCTATTTACTGACTACTTTACATTCCATTTTCTCCTGGCAAATCCAAGCAAAGTAATTGTGTTGGCATGTACATGCATGGCCTTGTTTGCAAAGGGTATGGCCACATATTCCCATGCAGCTGCTTTGGTTGGTTGGTTTATTGACGTGCCCTGGCTGTACATTTCCCCTTGTTGTACTACAGTTGGCTGATGAAAAATATCCCTATACACCCCTGGACTCTCAGTTCACTCTTGTCCTGACTCAGGTGTAGACTGTTTTGGGAATTTTCAGAAAATTAATGTTCTGAATCTATTTCCCTGCAATGTTCTGACTGTCCAGATTTATCACATCCAACCAAAAAGCTAAAACCTCTGACAGAAAATGAGGCAAAAAATTTGAAAGACTGCATTTTTACGATGTCCTATCACATTTGAAATAAGTTTATGTTTTCCCGGAAACTGCTGATCTTGCAGATCATTTTCCTCTGGAAATCTCTTCTTTCAGAAAGCTTTCCATTAGCCCCAAAAGCAGGAAGTTCAATGTTCCTCTCATATACAGCAATATTTCCTTTCTATATACCTTCACGTTTGCCTCTCTCTGCCTCTATGTCTAGCCCTGTCCATCTGATAGACATCCCAAACAAGTGGGTCAGTCTTTAGATAGGCAGTCAGGAAACCAAAGCTTTGGGTTTATTGCTGACTTGCTATATAATTGTGGCTGTCACAAATCTCCCTTCAAGCCTTTGCAGGAGCTGTTTATTAACACCGCAAGCTGGTCAGCACAGGGCCTTTCCTGTGTTGCCCAATAGATTCATAGAATCATAGACTATCCAAAGTTGAAAGGAGCCCACAAGGATCATCAAGTCCAGCTCCTGGCTCTGCACAGGACAACCCCAAGGATCACACCACGTTCCTGAGAGAATTGTCCAAATGTTTCTTGAATTTTGTCAGGCTTGGTGCTGTGACCATTTCCCTGGGGGTCCTGTTCCAGTGCCCAGCCACCCCCAGGTTCCTGGCCTACAGATGGGGACTGCGGTCTTGTTCTGCCCTCTCACCACCACTGTCCCACAAAAAACTATGTCTATTTTGATTGATCTCTTCCCAGTGTTCGGCTTCTGGCAGCACTTTGCTCTAGGATCATTCCGATTTAAACTTCTCATTATATTATTTAGATTATAAACCTTTTTCTTCATTTTTCCCCATTTTGACCTGTAAGCACATCAATCTGGCAAGCATGTGTTGGTGTTTGTGGAGTACAGGTTTCTTGCACTGGTGTCCTCTCTGTGCAAACAGCAGCTCCCACATGCAACAAGGGGTGGAAAAGTACGGGGAGAGGGAGTGCTCTCAGGACCAATGGGGCAATGGGGATGTCCTCATTCCCTCAGAATTCATAGGTTTTTGTCCCTTTTGTCGTACCCCTGCCAACTGGCTCTTTTCTCAGTCTTTTTTTCAGCTTTTCTTAATTCAGTTTTCTTCATTTGGCTTCTTCTGTAGGTAAAGGTTTGACAACTTTGCTGCCACTGTCGTGCATAAGTGCTCCAGGAACAGGCACTTCCAGGTGCTCTGGAGCACTTCAGTTAGCAGCCATTAACAAAATGAGCCAGATATGGGTGCTGCCAACTTCCAGGCAGTCTCTGCACAAAGCAGGGAATTCTGTTATCCCTGGGAAACCACACACCATTTCAGTGTGAGCGCTTCTCAGCCCCCAGCGAACAACTTCTCTCAGCCTTGGTCGTATGCGTTCCCTGCAGCAAATGCACTGACTGGCTACAGGAAAGAACAAGCAAAACTGTGAGCAGTGGAACTAATGCAGCCCAGCTCCCTGCTGATTTGTGCTGCCTGGTTGTTCCCTCTGACACCTAGCAAAGTCTGAACTCAGATCTTAGCAGTTCCCCGCTGCTGGGGCAGTCACAACATTGCTTTTCTGAGCATAATCTGGTGTCTAATAAAGCCTGAATTAACAGAACAGCCTGCTTCTCAGTTGGGTGCACACGTAAGCTGCATCTATACTAATAAATTAAACAATACTCGGGAATGTTCCCAAGCACTGGAACCTGACCAACTATGCTGTTAAATTGTGAGAATATTGGCTGGCATAGTTTTGACCAGACAAAACTAGCACTCTTTTAAACAATTCCCAGGAACTGCTTAGGAGTTAAAAGAGGGCAAGGTCCACCAAAATAGGCACTTGGACATGGTCATCCTCTTTGGGAGGGTAAGAGAGTTTAATGGTATGCAAACTGTGTGTTCTGTGCCAATTGGCTTCAGAAGCAGAGAACAGCGTGAGGCATGATTTATTCACCACTGTAGATGTAGCCACAGTGTATTTTTGCTCCACCCAGTTACTGATTTTCATAACACTTGTGGGAATATAATGTCTTTGAAATTACCCTGCTTTTGTTACACTGGATTCAACTGACTGGTAGAGGGTTGTGCACCTGCATCCATAAGTACATCCCCACCAACACATGCACACACCCAGACACACTTAAATATCTGTTTGCATATGCACCTCTACATGTGCATACTTAAACACATACCTGCATTTACAGAATTGTGCATGTCATTTTTTTACTTAAAGACTCACGAAATCTTACCACAGCTCCCTACAGATGTGTGGTTGAGAAAGCATTTCCCAATTCACAAGGGCAGTGACTGACAGTATTTCAGGGGAAGATCTATCCTTTACTAAAGTAGACTTATTTCCTAGAATCTGCTGGACTATTCCATTTAATAAAGTCAGCCAGGCATTGCTGAGATGCACTGAAACTCTTGGTACCTTGACTGGCTGTAGGATGCTAGAGTCTTGTCTTGTGCTCTTTGGAGCTGGAGGAGCCACTGATGTGAAGGGTTCTGGGCTAATGAGTCATGTCAGGGACCATGGTGGATCTGAGTACCAGGCCTGAGTGGTGCAGAGCCCCGAACATCACTCTGCAGAGAGCTCTACACTGATGAGTGAGTCACCAGCAGCCAGAAGGAGCCCAGAGCAATGCCATATGCCTCTTTTCAGCTGTGCAGGTTCATACAAGGCTGCAAAAATAACAGGTCAAGATTTGCAGACTTGAAACCAAGCATTGATACCATGCCCATAGAAAAAGCAGAAACCTCATGTCCCAATGAGCTTCCAGCAGGATAAGTGAGCTAAACCCATTGAAACTTAGGGGGCTCATTTACCACGACTAGACCTTTCTCTGTCCCAGCCGTATCAGGAGTTACCTTGACAATCCTATGTCATGCTGGTTCAGTTTGGAGGTCACAAGCTCATGCTTGGTTATGATCTGTCCAGTTCTGTCAGGCTCTCTGAAGTCCACAAACATGCCAAACACTCCTCGGTCAACATGTGTGAGTATCGTCACTCTGAAAACCCCAGGTCTGTCTGTGGTTTTGGGGGACCCTCAGAGCCTACATCAATGATCAGCCTGACCCAAAATGGAAGGAAAGCTTTGTGGGATTTGGATTGCTCAAACTCCACAGGCTGCAGAGAGGATTTTGTCCCCAGGTATTTATTGTTAAATGAGGAGTAATAACCTGCACTGTGAGTAGCATACGAGTTCCCTCAGTTACTATTTTTGTAAGCAAATCAAGTTTTTTAAGGTGAGTTAATGATGACCTTTCCTCTACAGCACTCAGCCCTGAAGACACCAAGTTGGAACAGATGGGAAACACACTGGTATTTCACAATATGTTCAGAGAAATAGCTGCACCCAGAAATTAAAATAGGGCTTTAGGTGCCAAATAGCCGGGAAGTTGGTTTTGGTTTTTTTTTAAGCATATGTTCTCGTAAGCAAGCAGAAGAATTCCGGCAGCAGCCTGAAGGGGAGAAACGCCGTCTGTCAGGCAATTCCTCCGACGTGCAAAAGCCAGTGATTTACCATGTGAGCAGCACAGAGTGAACTTCCAAAGGCCTGCAGCTCCTGAGAGGTTTTGCATATGTCTTGCAGTGCCAAACTGCAGCTCCAGACTCTGGGCAAAACATCTGTACCCTGCCCACACAAGAGGAATGCTGGAGGTGACCTGGAAAGAGGAAAATTAAGAAGATTGCTTTCATTCACTTCATTACCAGGAGGTCTAAAAGTCAGCGTTCTCCATTTTTTCCCTTTAAAAATCTCGTGTTTGGGAGATCTTTTCTTTCTTTTGGTTCATCTATGATAGAAAGTATTTTTTAACCAATGAATGAAGATTTTTGAGCCTTAGCTGCTAAGCTGGGCATGTGATTGTTTCACAGAATTCCCTCTTCCCAGTCCTTGGTCAGATATCTGAATTAATCATGAATACTTTGATGTGAATTAATAAACACTGGAACAGGTCTTTATTATTTGTTCTTCTGTTCTTGAATTTTTTATGAAATGCTGTGTAGACAAGTTTATAATCTTTGCTATTGAGACAAGATATGTAATGTAAAATGAAGCAGGTGTGTTCAGAGAGGAGAACAACATTTTCTCTTGTTTTCATATATTGTTTTTTGAAGAAAGCAGAATACATGAAGCTATTTATGCTGCTTCAAAGGTCAGTATTTTAAAAAGTTGATAAAAAAATAACAGGAAAAGGAATTGGTTGAGACAAAAATGAGGAATTGGATTTCAAGCACCTTCATGAACCTCAGGTGATCTACATTAATACAAGCAGTTTGTGCAAAAGGAAAAAATGGCAGATATCTTTTGAACATATCAGCTAAAAAGTGCATAAAGGAACAGTAGCAGTTATAATTTGCCAGATTTTCTAAAGGTCTCAGAAGAATCTTTGCAGGATACTTTTTAAAGAATTGAAACAGTCATGCATGAGATGTCAAGCTCTTTCATGAATTTGGAACTGTCAAAAAAGTTGGAAACAAAGAATAATGATTTCTTTTTTTTTTCAGTACAGCATAAAGTTAAGCACTAGAAAGCCTCAGGGGCTGTTGCACTCATTACAGTTGTTAGGTGTAGTGGAAATTTGAAAGAAGCAGCATGTAGTGGTCAAAGAAGTAGAAAATCTGGAAGGTAATGCAAGTATTTACAGAAGCTGTGTTATTAGCCAACACAAAAGAGCTTTATAGGGATCTAGAAAAGACAAGTGGTCATTTATGATGGACAAGGAGTTTCTATGCTTTGACAAACACAAATTTAATTCATTCTAGAAGAAATAATTTGAACTGTTTGCTGTGAGATTCTTACCCATTCAGGAATGAGATTTTTATGGCATTAGGCTCTGGAAATTTTTGTAAGAATGATTAAAGGATCTCTACCTCTACAGATATTCAAGATCAAATATGAGAAATATCTCCTGAAGATTACCTGATCCAAATTCAAAGCTTGGGGAGCGACAAAACGATCTCCTAGGTCCCTTCCCAATAAACTATGATTAGGAGGGTCAATGTAAATATTTACTGTATAAATAGCATCATTCAGAAGAGTAATTCAGTACATTAAGAATTTTACATATATTTGAATACCCACACACATATATATATATATATACATACATATATACATATAGATAGATATAGATAGATATAGATATAGAAAGATATAGATAGATATAGATATATAACTTACCTGCAGAGAGGCACAGGGACACATAGCACACTATTTCTTCACTGTAATCAGGCCCTCGAACCTCACATGCAAAAGAACTTTCTCCATAACTACCACTTCTTGGAAACACAACTAGCAACGCTCCCAACCTGCCCAAAATGTGGCAAAACTTAAGCTCATTTCTGGCCAAAGCATGTTCTGCGGTGTCTGTCCTCACTCAGAGCAAGCTCTCTGGGTTACGTCAGCCTCAACACAGTTGTGCTCTACTGAAATACCTCTGCAGATCACAGGGCAAAGAAAAAATAGCTTCATTTTAGCCTCCCTTTACTTAATGGGGGTTTCCAGAGAAGGAAATTCCCAAATAGTAATGACCTGCAGCAGAGTTATGGTGTTACTTGTAACATTATAAACAACACAAAATTGATGACATTGTATTTTGGGGTCTTACCAGGACCTTTTTTCATGCTACAAATAGGGCTCAAGTTGCTAAGTCTCTATCTATAACCATAATTTTGCATGTTAAATATGTTATTAATATGCACATATTTGTAGGGATTTCTGTTCTAGGTACATTAGAAGTGCCAGTATGTAATGAGAGACACAGTTCTTGTACTGCTTCAGAAAGCCAGACAAGCAAACACTAGAATATAAACATTAAAAGCTAAATCCTATTCCAAGGTTATCAATATTCCCAGATTTTATTAAGAAATAAGCCCACTCATAGTCAAAGTGGTGTAGGTCAGTGGTTCTATTAACTCTGATGCAGGTCTGCCTATGCTAACTAGGCTGCAGCAGTGTGTACCAGCTGAGCAGCTGGCTTTTACAAATGCGTTTTCTTACCTTGACCTCAAGCTGTTAGGAAAAGGACTAGTTCTAGATATACTTGTTCCCAGAGTGGGTATTTTTCTATATTTAGCTTGCTTTCTCCATCAGTTACATGATTTTTTTTCCTTTGGAAGGAAAAAGCTTCAGGATTTTGTAAAAACCTCCTTAGTCATTAAGTGTATGAAATCTCATTCCTAAGGCAGCACTAAATTTACAGAAACACGGATGAACTCCATCAACCAATGGGAGAAAAAAAGAGTAGGAGAACATAAAGGACATTGAGTAAGGCTTCTGTAACTTTCTTTAAATGCATTAAATGCTCCAAATTATTTTGAATGTTGGTAGAAAGATATCAGAAGTATTTTGTCACCATGTGTGCATTTTAGCATTTTGATGGAACCCTCTGCTGTGATGTCTGGTGTATAGCGGATTATTATTTTTGTTGTGCTGGAAGTAGACTGGAGTGGAAGCATCAGACAGCACTCAGGTACAGCCCTCTGGCTCACAGACACTTAAAACATGCAAAATTAGGAGAAAAAGAGAGGCCGATCCGTCACTAGGTGAGGATTCCATTCCCCACTCTCTTCATGAACATAGCATGTTCACTGTTTTTGACTCGTGAAACAAAGACTGAAGCCCTACTGAAAAAAAGTCCCAGGATTCTTGCTCTTCTATACTGGCATCATGCCCTTCTTTCTATTTTCTTCCCAGTGTTTTCATTTCTTATCTTCTTGTAGATACTTAGCAGTTCAAGAACACTGGAGCATGCTCAGAGCAGGTTTCAGAGGCTACAGATGAGTGAGTGCGGAAAAATCTCCCATGGAAGTCATGGGGTTAGAAAGGGGGAGGACTGTGGCATGGATTTATGGTTTTGAAAAGCACAGGATAGTCTGATTTTCATGATGTGTGGCCCTACCTTTAAATTCATTGCCAAAGGGTGTTTTCTGGCCATTAGGACTTTATTGTTGTTACTATTAAATCAGTAGAATGGCTTCTGGAATCCTTTGACCCAAAATTGCCAACTCCAAAACAGGAGTTGGCAATTTAGCATAAATTGGATGTTAGCACAAATCAGAGGCCATTTCCAGCAGACTGTTTGCATGCAGCCACCATATATTGACAAGGAACGGGATTTCACAGTATGAACACAGACTCTGCTTCCAAGAGATCTTGGTCCTCAAGAATGGTCAAAGATGTAGCTGTTGAGAGTAGAAACTTATGTCCAGCCTACATGAGTATCTTTGCTCTACTGATTATTTCACAGAGGACTGAATTAACTTTGAGTGAGGTTCAACCATCTACATGTCTATCCAGACATACCAAAACCCTCCCGAAAGTCACTTAGTATCCTATGTAGTCTCTTCCTCAGAACCATGCCTTCACAACCTCCATCAGTTCCTTTCAGGATTTCCTCATGAAGCAGAGGGCAGAGACTGATAGAGAGATCGAGGAGGGTTGCTAAGCAGACCTTAGACAAAGCACCATAGGGCTGTTTGCTCTTGATTTTCATTGGGAAACTGGGTCCTGGCTCTGAGGCAGCTCAGCTCTCAAGCGTCATGCTCCTAATTTCAATTTTTCCCTTCTAGCTGGTTTGAAGTGAGAATTCCTCGATAGCTACTCACCCCAATGATTGTCTTTTATTTTGTTTTGAAGGCTGAACTGAAGTTCAGCAGAGGATATACAATTTGGGAATGTGATTTTTTCCCCCAGAAGTTTTGTTTTTAAGACAAAAACTCACAACTGTAAGTGCCCCATCTTTTTGCTGTCAGTGGTGGGTTTTTTTGCATGCCCTAAAATGGGAGGACAGGCAGTCCTTAAATCAGAAAATCACCAGTATTCAATATAGTGTCATTTTATATTCACTTGGAATTTACTGCTCTCTAATGACTTACTTCTCAAAGAGGCAACAGAAGAAATAACAAGTTATCTACTCAATGCCTTTTTATACCTAAAGCCTATAGATCATCCCCAGAGAGAGTAATCTGTTTTGTGTCAATTTCTGAATGAAAAAAATAACGCTAGCACTTTCTTTATGATCTCCTTCCATTAGGAAAGGAAATAATTGTTTCTCATTGCATCAGATTCCTGTTTTATTTACGGCAATCTTGCCCATTTGAAGGTGCCAAATAATTTTCTGAAACAAACTTGAAGAACACTTGATTAAACATCTTTTTTCAGTTGGATAGAAAAGTAACTGCAGAAGGCATATTTGTCAGATGATGTAAAAAAGAGTCCTTTTATTCACTTGAGAAGTATCTTCACAGACCAGCACACTATCACTTTGGCTCTTACACAGTTTAAGGACAAAATCACAAAGCAAGTGCCTACAGCATATTTTTTGAGCATCAAAGTTCAGGTTACTGGTCTGACAGTACAGCTCTAGTTCCAAATCACATCTGTTTACTTACTGTGCTCCAGCCCTGAACTGTGACAGGACAGCCTGGAAAATAATTTGTGCAACTCAAAATGCTTCAGATTTACTGTGGTCTGCCAGAAAACTGACAGGACAAGCAAAAGATAAAAAACTTAGCACAGGCATCATTGCTGTCTTTGAAGAGATGTCTGCCAAGCTATTTCCACTGAAAAACAAAGTCCCAATACATAAATGCTTCACTTTTCCATGGGATGAGGGAACCTGCACCACTTGGAGAATGAAGCCTCACAACATGCAGACAAGGTGAAAAAGTTACAGAAATATGAGTCCAGGTGTGGTGCAGATTGAGATGCAGCCAAAGTTCATCCCAAGCTGGAAAAGGAACTGCAAGTTCTAACTCTCCATTTCTACCTCTAGGCATTCGTCTTTCAATAGGGTAGCCCGAGGAGATTTTGTTATTCACCACATCTCTGATGAGATCAGAGGAGCCATCCAATTCCTCTGGGAAAATGAAAGTGAGGAATCCTGGAAAGACCCTTTCAAAGAAGTGCAATATAATCCCTTCCCCATTTGTTTTCCACAGTGATTTTTTTTTTTGTTGAAAAACATCACTATGTAAATGGCATAATGCTTTAAAGAGTAGTAGACTTGGCATCAATGTCATTTGTAGGAGATTTTAGGTCCATTATGGAGTTTGAGGTATGGATGAAGTGAAGGTTACAAACTTCCACACCTGTTAGTTAGGAAGATGTACATTTGTGCCATGCTTTTCTTTTTAAAGGGGAATTTGATTATCCCAAAGATCCTATTGCCTGGGTTCCTTCTGTTTCATGAATTCTTTCTCTTGAATTCTTTCTTTTTCAATTTTGTTTCAAAAGTCGTGTTCCACATCACAAAAGAAAGGCTAAATCTGTAAAAAAAAAACCTATGAGAGACATTTTTGTCTTAACACTAACATCAGCCTAGGTATGGAGCCATGTTTCCACCTCTACTGACTGGACCACATAAAAGATTTTCACTTTGTTTCTGCCTCCAAGCTGGCAGATCTATTAATGTCAGCAGGAATGTTTTTTATTTCCTTCTTCAAAAGGTCTTATGCTAAGTCATAAAGGGTCCAAACAAATAACAGAGTATTTCCTACATACAGGGAAAATGCTGTTTTAGACTCATAGCAGCATCAATACAGACTCCTGGTCATTCTTCTACTGCTTCTTAGTTATCTTTTAAATTGTCTGCTCTTATGCTCTTGGCATTTTTGCCAGGCAGTGGTTTCACTGGTCCCATCAGGCTGCTGAACAAGCAACTACCTACTGAGATGTGCTAATGGAAAATGAGTTTAAAGAGTGTGCTCACCCTCCCTGTCCCAGGAAGGGAAGGAAGGACAGGAAGATGCACCAGGCATAGACTTCTTATAATTTCTTTTCTCAAATAGCTATAGAATTACACTTTTCAGATAAAAATCACATTAGTATTGAAATCATCACTTGCCTATGCATTTTTGATGATCTGTTAATTCATATCATATAGTCTGACCTCTTCCTTATTAACTAAATTTTTCATTTCACATTCAGTAATGTTTCTGAGCCCACCATTTAATGAATTAGCCACAGATTATGATGTCAGTGACATTCTTGTGTCCAAAAAGCTTCACAGGTGATGTAAAAAATGCACTCAAGTTCTAGAAAGAATTGATTTTAAATAACATCATGCCATTTGACAGGAGAGGCTTGAATAAGTGATCTTTCCAGCGAACACATGTGAAGCTCAGACAAGTAAGTCAGAGGCAATTTTGTGAATCCTAACTGTTTGAGGTCCAAACTCCAAAGGATTTTTCCATTCCTGGACCATAGTACAATGCTGTGATTTCTCTTCTTATACACTACACTCACTTTTTTAGTTCTGCTTAGAGATCCTCCTGGCTTCCAGGGAGAAGTGTTTAGGCGAGCTGTTCCTTCAGATTAAAGAAGTGTGTTTTATGAATTCTACCTTTCATTGAGCTGCCTGTAATATCTGCAGCTGCTGGATTCATCTTTGAATTCCAGCAAGCAAGACCATGAGGAAGGCAGGAGTCTTGAGAAGTTATTCTGTTCACCTTTGGGTTTCTGTGAAGGCAAAAACTAATGTTCCTTGATCTCTATATGGTTCTTCATATACTCTGTCCTTGTCTTGTCATATTTAAGTGTTTCAAAATCACTTCTCACATAAGATTATCTAACTTTATCTTCTGTATGCATCTGCTTCTCTCCTTTGCTTGAAAAGGGCTGATCAAAGCACAAAGAATGAGCTTAGCCCAGATGCTCTTTTTTCAGATGGTTAAAATGAAGTGAAATCCATCCTTCTTGTCTAAAATCATCCTTTTTCTCTAAATCCACGTTTCTGTCCCTTTCCTCCTCTTTACAGAGTCCACCTCCTGAGCCATTAAAAGATAATTTAATTAATGATACTCATTGTTAGTTGTTAGTCTAGTGTTGCAGTGGGAGGAATTTTGTGCGAGAGTTGAAGGAGAAATAGGTTTATGTAAGTGTTTTACCTGCTGTTGATTTCACTTAGCAACTGGTGGGGCTGTGCTTAGTGGAGATGTTGTGTAACTGAACTTGTCGCTAAGACTGTAGAACTTATGGATGTGTCTCTGCATCCAAGCTGCCCAGCAGTGTGGAGGCGACCTTCCCTTGTTCTTTCGCATTGCAATGTAACTTGATAAGAGGTAGGACTTGCCACATTGGCTTGTCCAGCGGTCAATTAAATCATTATTCAGTCTGTAATTGACTGAAGACAATGATGGGAAGCAGTGAAATAAATAAATCCATCATCCAAGAATTTAATGTTTGGGAATCTTCCACTAGGGAGGAGTTTTTGACACCCTGTCTGTAAGACACATGGTGGCATTGCACATTTAATGTTCTGTGATGCCTTCTCACCTCAGCTCCTGTCCTTGGTGGTGACTGGGGCCTGTCCATGGGATGGACATGTCAGAAAGAGGTTCCCAGACTCTGTTGTTCCACAAAGATCTTTTTCCAGGTTCCTCAAAAGTAGTGCTAGAGAGAGGCACAACAGAAAGCACTGTCCTAACCAAGAAGTTTCTCTATTTCAGACTTCATATATCTCTGGAGCCATGAGCAGCTCTAAATTTTCTGGATTGTCTTCCTTATTGATAAGTGCTACTTGGCAAAATGACAAGTGTGCCTGTTCCTGATTAGGTGAGGATTGTGTGCCTGTAATGGTCAGGGATCTGTCACAAATGTCCACAGAAATCACCTTGGGCACACTCTCAGCAGGTGTGAACATTCCGACTCCAAGTCAACCCTTTAAATACATTCCAGCTATTAAGATGAAGTGCATGGTCACTGACTGGAAATAAAGATGCAAAGGCAGGAGAGAATATGAAAACAGAGTATTACAAATTCAAAAAACAATGGCAGGATCCTCCCCATTGTTTACCAGCATCTAGGCAGTATGGAGACTGGCTAGAATTTGATCTAACGCACATTAATGTCAGTAGCTATCTTTCCAGTGCCTTGAATTATATTGTTTCTGAGCAGAATATAAGATAAAAAATCCTATGTCAGGTAATGTGCACCCTTAGAGTGCCATTCTCCAAAGCAGTTGTCTTGAGAGTAAAGCCTCTCAAGAGGCTTTACACAGAAATTGCTCCCTTGGGCCATAAACAGGGCATAAACGGACAACAGATTGGCAGCAGATGTACAAACCTGTGTGAAGCCAGTATCAGTGTGATGTTTCATTGGATCTTGTTCTGATGATTGCGTTAGTTGGCATTTTAGGATGATGGAATATACATTTCTCAGTGGCAGAGCTGTTTTCTTCAGAGCAATTTTCCCATCTGTGTCTCTGCCAGCCCAGCTAGCAATGCAAACAGCAAGATAGGTTTGCAGAATGAATGTGTTCCTCATCAGCTTCACAAGTTTCAAGAGGATGCAGTAAATATGCTTTAATTGCATATTGTGTTTCAATTATTGCAGTAAACCCATTTAGAGCAAATATAGTGTTGCTGTGCTGAAAGCCTTCAGCCTGTGTTTGCCCAATGTCAGTGACAGCCAACTGTATTTCATTAACTTCGAACACTCAGCGCATTTCTCACTGTTTTGACTGTGCTGCTTGTTCCTGCCTTGTTCACTCACTTGCAGTAATCTCTGGGATCAAAATGGCAACAAGATCCAAACTTAACAGCTTTGTCCTTTGTTACTGACAGTAGCACAGCAAGGAACATCATTAGGGTATCTGCTGAGGAAAAGCAAATTTCTTTGGGATCATTCTCTTCCAGGTGCTCAGAAAAACACATTTAGGCAATGGACACTTTACTCAGTGAATGACTCCCACTGCAGTTCAGGGGGATGCTGAGCCAGAGATGTAAATCCAAACCAATACATGACACAGCTGCACTGTCACTCATAAGCAAGAAAGACTTTCACACTGAACTAAGCAAATAGAGGTAGGCAGGAGAGAAAAAACTGGACAGGTGGCTCTTCCAAATTCCCCAATTCATCCTGTATGTCACAATTCTTACCAGTCCCAGATACTGGACTTACAGACCTGCTGGTCATACTGGCCAGTTTGCTGACCATGAATTGATGGGGCAGAAACAAATCAAGACAGTACTACCTTTCCTCTGCTTTGGAGAACTTAGGGAATAATAAAATCAGCACTTCTGCTCAAGTGCTTAATCTTATACATTGGCTGGTAGCCAAAAAGGGGCTTCTTTAAGTGCCTGTGTTAACACCACAGTAATTTCTATGGCCAGTGTGGATGTCCCTTCTGACTCTGTGTCATCTCTCACACAAGGTGACACTACAGGTGAGCCAAAACCAAGGCCATCTGGGGGCCATACCTAGAGAGGCAATGAAGTGGAGTCAGCTTTGCTCTCAGCAATGTGCAGCTTCTCACTGCCTTTCTCCAGTTGTCTAAAGCATGGTTTTACATCCAAAAAAATGTGAGTATGAGTGGCTTAATTATATATAAACCAGATGGCGTATATTTTTACAGTCTAAAATTATACTGCTCCCCAAAAGTGTCTGAGAAATGGAAAGAAATAGATTATGAGGAGCTGTACTAGCAATTCATTTGTCACTAAAAATAAAATAGAAATTAGAGACCAAGAATGCTATTACATTTGAAATGAAGTAGAGAATTTTTGCCAAAGCTTTCACTGTGGATTTGCTTATTTTCTTGTCATTCCTATGCCTCAATTGAGTTTCCAGAGCATCACTGATGTAATTTTTTATTGAAGATGTGCCAACTAGCTCTACAGTCATTGGGAAAGTGGGGAATTCTGAGCATTCACCAGCAGCCCAGAGTCTAAACACTCTTGTTTTCTGTGTGTGTGTTCGCCTGATAAATTCAAAGCAGATACAGTCTGTCTGATTTTCCCAAGCAGGCCTCTATATATGAGAACCAGAAAGCAAAATGAACCCCAAGCAGGGAGCAGACCTTGTCTGGAGAACTTTCATGTGCCTCCAGATTAGAGACTTGTTTATCTAGGTTAGGTTTTTTTTTTGGTTGGAACAGCTGTCTGATGTGGAACTTGCCCCTCCTACAGCAGAGATCATGCCATGATACGAAATAAAAGCAAACAAAAGCAAATAATTAAGGAGAGAAAGAAAATTCCTTGTAAACCAGGGTAAGGAATAAATGGGAGCTAAGTTCAAAGCTATGTAAAGTGATTTGCATAAACTACAATTTGGTTAAACATGTTTGTTGGTTCCACAGAGAGTTCAGCTCAGCTAACTGATAGGCTTGTGTGATACCATGGATAGCTTTCAACATTGCATTTAAGGTATTTATTTATTCAAAGAAGCCAGACCATTCTGTTCTCCCACAGGCTTTTTCCACCTTCATTCACAGAATGATCCTGCTGGGGATCCCTTTCAGCCTGATCTTTTTTAGCAGCATTACACTAGATCAAAAATCTAACTAAATTCAGAATTTAGACATCAGGAAATGATATATTTTTAAAAATCCATTCATGAAAACAAAAAGAAAATCTGTCTTCTACTCCCTTTCTGAAAATGAGAAGATGGGGAAAACTAAGAGGTCAAAGAATGCCTATCAGATGCCATGAGACACTGAGTGGAGCAGAACACCTTCAGCAAGTCTATGCTTGACCTGTTCCTAGAAAGTAGGACACCAGACCCTGCACCATTAATGTCCTCACCCAAAGCAGCTTAGCTGGAATGTCATTTCTGAGAGGAGGATGAGAAAAAGGGAACAGGCATGAATGCAGTTAACTTGGGACTCTCCAAAGCACAGACAGAGAAGGTGAAGGTCAATAAAAAAAATTAGTTCTTCTTCTCTGTGCATGTGGTAGGGCAAAAATGCTTCCATCTGAATGTTTCTAAGGGATTTGAAAAATCTTATTTCAGATCATGTAGGTGACAGGACTTTTACCACTTCCTTGAAAATCGGTATAATTTAATTCTTTGAAGCCCCTTGAGGCTTGTGAGGGGTATGTTGTAGGTATTAATAATGATAATAATGCTAGACTTATGTAAATTTTAACCTTTCAGGCAGTACCTTTTCAAAGATTTTTTTTTTCTTCTGCAAAGTGACATCTTTAGAAAATTTAATGAAATAGGCTAAAATAATTTGGTTTAGAGTTTTGGATTAATCTGGAACTTCTGGAAGGAGACTTATGGGCCAAATTTGGCAGTCCAGGTATGAAGTAATCTCCTATAGATTCAAAATATCTTAGTGTAAAGAGATGAACAGTTCTCATTAAAGTTTTCTTCAGCATCAGAAGGTTCACTCAGACAGTGTCCATGACTGCTTCTGTTTTCTTTCTGTGAATGTTTGCAGCGGTGAAGTTTCATTCACAGAAATATTCATGAAAAGAAGGCATGACAGATATCTGCAGGTGTGCATGTGGGGATGTGCTTGTGTGTGCTTGGAATGTTTACACTGGAAGCTTTAACACAGGCATCTTGAAGGTGTAGGGTAGATAAAAGGAAACCCACCTCGGGAACACATGCAACGATGTGGGGCCTCTGTGCCAGACCCAGTAGCTGCTGGAGGTTTTGTCTGCACAGAAGGAGTTGGGAAAACTTTCCAGATCCTGGATAAAAAAAGCGTTTTTCAAGACTCCGTGTTGCGATGAGATACAGATATTTGCAAACTTATCATCACCCTTCCAAAACTTGGTTCCCATGGGAAGGGAATGCTGCAGGCTGGAAGGGACACACAGCACATCTGTTAGCTCCTAACCTGGGAAGCAGAGCCCATCGTGGGATCCTGGTACTGTGCATCATTATCTGACCCAGGCTCTTTATTCTCCTGGTAAATCTTCCAAGCACTACTAATGCCGAGGCATTTCCAGGGATTCTCTAGAGTAAAAAGATATTACTTCAAACTTTTCAATAGAAGCGCACATTCATAAAAATTAAAAGGATTATTAAAAAAAACAACAACAACAACAACAGCATTGGTTTTTTTTAATGGAATATAGAATGAGCCTTGAACCACCTCTGCTGTAAGGAAGATGATGCAAAATCTCTGAGTTCTCCCTCTCAAGATTCCCTCGTGGGTTTGCCTGTGTTTTACCCAGAGAGGACTGTTTTTTCCCCACAGTCTCTATGGAAAAGCCTGTGCCGCCTAAGCTTAAGCATAAACATGGCAGATTTCCCAGGAATCATCTGGTAAGCGCCAAGCAGAACAGCTGGGCTTTTACCTTTTCCCTGAGCCCAGAAACCCTGAGCCCTGTGCCTGCACATGCCTCTGCTCCCAGCTGGAGCAGCATGGGAGTGTCTGGGTAAGAGCTCTGGGCTGTGCACAACACAGGCAATTCTTCCTCCCATTGATCAAAAAGTTTCAGTATCAAGTGATGCTAATAAAATTGCTGAAATAAAGACTCTAATTCAACAAAGTTTATAAAAGTTTTTCTCAATTTTTCGGTAGCTAGACTGTGCTCTATATATATATCCCAAACAACCTGTACTGTCTTATTTCTTACATGTTATGTATTTCATTGTTATGTTTCTGAAAAATTTGTCTCCATTTTTTTCTGAGTCTCAGCAGCTACACAATGATTTCAGGGACTCTCATTCACAGAGTAAAGCCAACAACTTCAGTGAAATGACAATGAACCATATGTGTGTACATATGCAACCAGTATATTTGCATAAATGTGCAGCTTATGCATTGTTTCTATTAGACCGCCTTTTCCACACTCAACAGCAGAGCACAACTCTTCATCAAAAATACAGTTTTTTGAAAGCATGGACTAAAAGAAACAGATTGTAAATGTAATTAATCAGACTAATTCACTAAGAACACATTTTCTTGTCTCCTTGAATATTTATTTCTTACTGCTAATTGAGCAAATCTTTCTAAAGAATTCACCAGAAAACAGACACATTATGTAAAAGATATAACTCTCTTGGGCTTTCAATTACTGTTTTGTAATAATTGTATTGTATTTCTTGAATGTTGATGCCTTGGAAGCAAAGACCCTGTTCTTTCTGTACATCCCAATACAGCTAACACTGGATGTGCCCCCGCTCTTGGTCTCATTCTTCCAAATATGTACCTATCACAGGCATAGAGATCCAGTTCAATACTTTTTTCTGATGCTACACTCCAGATTTCCTCTTTCTCAGTGGCTGTGAAGTGGCAATCCATCAACTCCCACAGGCTCCTGTTACACAGGGTGCAGCCTCTGTACAGTGACTTCCTATGGCAGTTCCTCCTATTCTTCCCACTCTGTTACAGCTCTGGCTTACCTCAGATTTTCCTTCACTGTTCCAATTTCTCTTTTGGAGATCTTGATGTTGTGTATATCATGGGTTAGGAGTTCATCTCTGATTTTACTCAGTCTGTTCACCTCCTTCCCATATCTTTAGACAAACAGCCACCTTACTCGCTTTTAATCTTCTCCTGCCTTTAACATTTAGTGAAACAAATGCAATTCAGACTCTCTCATCTGTGTCGTTTCCTTCACTGGTATAGTTGCACAACTTTGAGGTAGGAAGCTCACTCTGTATTGAATAATTTTGTTGAGGATGTTGAGGAATCTGTGTGTATTTGAGATGAACCTGACTTGGACTTCATCAGTCTTTTCTTGAATGTAGAATGATTCAAAGAAAGAGATGAAAGAAAGCAGGACCAGAAATGTAATCCATCACAGCAGGTGGGGTTACAAAGCTTGGTCCTGTTTCTAGTTTTCTAATCACATGCTAATTCCCTCACCCAGTCCCCTGTTCCTGGTGCTGTGTTTTCTCCTCGGTCTCCTGCAGGAAATTCTTCATGTACACTTCTTTCTCCATTTCTCACACCACTTCTCTTTCTCTGTTTTTCTCTGGACATTTTGATTGTTAACTTAATATATTTTAATTCAAAAATTGCCCTAAATTTGGCCCAAATCCTCTGCCCATGTAACTCAGAGTCAGTCAGTAGCACTATTGTTGTCAGCAAAAGACCTGTATTTTTAAATTTTATTGCTCTTGAAGGATATATACGTTTACTCACACAGTTAGTGACCTCAGGACAAATATGTCTAAGATCCTGAGGAAATGGAATGTCCTAATCTGTTCACTGGCTTTAAAATTCTTGGAGAATATCACAACCTAAAATTTCTGATTTCTTTATTTATTTGCCATTTCATCCACCTTGCTTTGGGATCCTATCAGTTCTGCTGGCGAAGGCCAAACTTTTAGCTGCACTCTTACTACATTTATGGAATGCCCTTAGCCTGAATGCTTAGCAGTGGTTTCAGCCTTTTTAGATTCCTAAAAATACCCTTTCTTTTTCAATGTCCTGTAGTATTGTTTGCTTATATTGTTATAGTTGTCATAGTCATTGCATCATCCCTGCATGCTGCAGTTCCTAAAAACCCCTAGGAAGCAGAAAAAATAAAACTGATGGAAAAAAACCACAGCACAAGGACATTTGCCACCTGCTAAAAAGAGGTGTTGGGAAAAATTGACTGTATAAGTCAAAATGAAATAAAGTATGATGTTAATATTGTTACATGAGGTCTTCTCCAAAAAAGGTCAGATTTTATTTTAGCTTTTATGATTTTTAATACTTAAAACTTCTACAGGAACTGATAATGGTTTTCTGCAAGATTTCATTAAGTTCATACGAAATTAATAGTTAGATATCCTGTACTTCTTTGTGTCCCACATTTACCCTTTGGTTTAGCTAGAAGTTTTAGCTTTGGAAATAGTCAACGATCACAATACACATGTATTTCAGGCAAACAAGGTAATTATGACACATATCTAATCCTGAAAAAAGGTTCTACTCTTATTCTCACTGATGGTGGAACTTTGACATATATATTTTAATATATACATTCAGATATGTGCATAAGGGTGGCAACTGGCAGAAGAAATACAGGGAATTTCCTTGATTTTAAGTTATTTGTGACTCAGACATTCAGATGTTTGTTATTAAAGTTGGTTTATTTTATTCTTTTTACTTCTTGTGTAGCTGTCACTCCTTGTCTGGAAATCCTAGGACTGACTGCAGTATGAATGCGTAATAATAACAATAATAATTTTCTTCAGTGCCTGATGAAGCTTTTGTTAGTTTACAAATTATGGGCGACCTTTAATCAAATGCCCTAACAAATGAAGCCCATTATGTCATTTAAAGACATGCTGCCTTGCTTCTGCAAATATAAACATTGGCATGGTTTTTTTTCTCAAAGCCATTAAGCTGTCATACGTGTTTTCTGCCTTTCTGTGCTGCTTGTCAAGCATTTTGTATATCTATATCTTGGAGAGCAGCGACAATGAGAACGGAAGCACAGGAAAGAGGCCTGGCAGTTTAACGAGGGTAACTTACGGGTAACTTATGCCTCGCCAAAGGGATCCCAGGCACTTTCATCTGAGTCTGTCCTTCCCCTGCCTGCCCCCGAGGCCAGGGCACAGTCTGAGCACACTTTGGTTGTGAACACTCCCTCAAGGCAAGAATGGGCCAAAAGGTGACATAAGTGGGGCAAGAAATAGATATACCTCTATACCTGTATGCTTCCCCCTTGTAAACAGGGACAAGAGGTATTTGCAAATTGAAAGGGGTCAAATCTTACTAATTCTTGTCCTCCTCACATCTGAAGAGTAGTGCTGGGATTGAACTTTTCACTACACACAAGATTTCTTCTGGAAGGAATGAGTTAGTTTATTCAATAAAGAAGTAATATATTTTTAGCGTAGGTGGTAAGGATGCCAAGATTTAAGATTGAACCAGTCAGATAAAATATTTGACAGAAAGAGACACACCCTGTGAACCACGTGTTTTCCATCTGTGTTGATACAGTAGTTTAGCTACGGAGGTACTCTTCCAATACAGAAGGTCTGCCTCAAATATGTCAGTAGTAACCTTTCAGCTAAATCCATTGTTCACTGTGTTTGGATCCAGACACTGGGCTGTAGCTGTAGCTTAACTTCCAGATTAAGAAACACAAATCACAGTCCAGGTGCTTGTGTGATTCACTCACTGAGTACACAAGGAATCATTAGAAATGGCTTGCAGAATAGTTCAGTTCCTGGACCTGAAGCTGCAGACATAAAATATCTGGACGGATAGATAAAATACTCATTGAAATGCATTAAAATTACACAAAAATTAGATAGTCATTTTTTTCTTGAGCATACTGTGCCACATAAAATCCCTGTATGTAATCACTATTATAGCTCTACTAATGTGGTTTATTTTGCCACCTGAAGCCTTGTGTTAAGATGGTGCAGAGAGGCGCATCACACAACTACATCTGCCTATTCTGTATGTTAAACAAATGGTCCTTCAGCTCCAGGGTGTTTGATGCCTGTAATTATATTTGATAGCAGTGAATAATCTCTTTTATTATTAATAGGTTTTCAATTGGGGAGGCTCCACAGGCTCTGCACTTGAGTTTCCTGACCTTCTAGTTTGCGGACAACTGAATCCTGTATCATATTGACTGTAAGGAAGGGCCCTTGCTGTCCTTTTTCTGATTTAAGGAGCATGAAAGAACTATTACTCCTTGAAACATTGTGCTGTTTAGAGATGCCTTTACTGCCTTTGTGAGCCAACCTGACTGTTAGTGATGTTCTTTGGCTTTTTTGTTGGTTTTTTTTGGTTTTTTTCTTTGTTTTGTTTTGTTGAGTTTTTTAAATGTTCACAAGATTTCATTTAGAAAAGGAAGGCAGAGATGTTAAGAAGGGTTTGCACTGATAGAACCTGGTTTCTGTGCCACTGAAGCCAGCTGTAGCAGCAATGCTAACTCCCACCTCCAGACCTTTGTGCCTGTTGATCAGGCTTGCCAACTCCTTGGGTAATAATGTCTTTTCCTGTTTTAAAGAATTTAATGTACTATCAAGGTATTGGTACCACAGTTAGAAAAACATCTATCCAAGATTTTCCAAAATTGCTGGTGAGACTGAAATCCTCACATCTGGGGAACTCAGATGAGACACCTCAAATTTCCAAGCCAGCTCGACACCCATGTATCAACCAATATCACCAATGCTATGAAAGTTTTTCTGTAAGCCTCTGTCCACTTTGGAGCTAATACAGGCACAATTTTTCAGAGATAAGTAAATCTATGTTCTACTGTTATTCAGTAAACTGACAAAGGCAAAATACCATTTGAGACGTGAGTTCCTAAACTTCAAAGACGCTGTCATGGTTCTTGAACCTCTTAACATGGCCAATGCAAAAATCAAACTTACAACTGATAACAGTCACAATCTACTTTTGTACTATCACGTAACTTCCACAGTATATCAGTATATAGTCACTATATAATAACTCAAATATTTGTCAACACAAGCATTCAAACTTTAATCCAGTTTAAATCACAGAAGAGGCGCTGAGCCCTCGGTTCTTCCATTTCTGGAACATACTGTCCCTGTGCCTCATGGGAGCCCTTTAAAATAACAGCTGCATTTGTGAAAAAGAGTACGAATAATATCACTGGGACTTGTTGAATTCCATGATCAAAGTTTTCTGCACTCTATCATTAAGGAGACTATAGCTGTGGGTTAGATAAATGGGACAAGAATTACTTTGACCATTTTATGATCAGTAAAGCTAAGACATCCAGCTATTTCAAAAGTATCTGGAGATTTTCCATGCCTCGACTTGTATGTGCTCAGTTTGGGGTACTTTATGTTGAAACGTGCCAACAGGTGAGAAGTGCAGCTGAGTGAGAGCTGATAGCACTGGGCATCTGGGGCATCAGAGTTAACCTCAGGTGTCTGCATTCCATCAGCCCAGCCTGCAAGGCACAGCCTGGTGAGCTTTGTAATCATACATTGTATGGCTCGTCCTAGGTGGGTGCCCAACTTGGCAGTCTGTGGGATTCCCTACAACCACTGGCTTTTGGATCCAGTACAAAGCATTGCTTTTTCCATATAAATCCCATCACCCCACTGTGCACAGATGCATGGAGCCATCTTGGGGCAGCTGCAGCTTCTCCACATATGAGCTGTGCAGGTGGTGCAACCGAAGCTATTTGTTTCCCAAATGTCATGGCTACTCCCTTCCAGGAACTGTGGAACAACTCTTAAATCTTTGTCATAAGCAAGTGGTAAACACCACCGTCAAACCTCATGAATATTCACATCAGAATAATTCAACTGAAGTCCCAAGGGACCAGGGAACCAATTGAAAACTCATATACACAGTTGTCTGGTTAAATGATGGGTCTGAACAATACTTCACCCTCCAAATGACTCAACATGACATGTAAATAATTGCTCTTGATTGCAACATGCACCAAAGGTTTAGGTATTGATTCTTTAGCTTGCCTGGTGTCGTTGGCTAAATATTATAGGAAGCTGTCAAAGCAGATTTCGTAGAGTGTGGCAGTGCATATGTAGGTGTAAAAGAGCCCAGGTTTTGGCTTCCTTCAATAAGACAGACTAAAATTGGGTTTTTGCAAAATAAGTGCCATTTGGGTTGCTGCTGAATGCATGAAATGACTAAAAACCAATTTGTTACAACTTTAATTAGAGTTGCATGACTGTTCTCATGAATCAATACTGACTGTTTTTGTTTAATTAGTCAGTAAATCCTAGTCTGCCAAAGATACTGGATTAGGGTATGATCTGGTCGTTAACGAAGTTGAGATTGACATCATCAAAGAACACTTCTATTTAATTTTTAATCAAAGATTAAAAAGATCCTCCCTTGTAGGAACTGCATTTATTTTTGTTTTTCAATACATGGTACAATAGGAATACATAATTTGTGAACATGCAAATAACATTCTGGGAAGCATCTACATTTAAAGGCATAGCACATACACATTTCCCTGTGCAATATTCATGCAAATTAATTCAGTGAAAAATTCAGTGCACATTGCAATACGTATCTTACCTTCAGGCAGAATTATACTGCTGCCATATATTTTCTTTTTTTCTGTTTCTTCTAACAACTTGGATTTTTTTCATTTTCTGTCTCGGTTATAGGGCGACAGATTTCATTCAAAAAGAAAGAGCGAGCAACTCAGTCTATTTTGTTGTCTCCTCTTTAACGATTTTTTTGGCAAAGCTCTCAGAAGGGGCATCAAAAACATGTGGTATGATTTTTCCCTTGGAATTTTCTCTACATCACTACTACTTCTCTACAGTACTGTAGAGACTACCTCCCTACCCTCTAAGGAAAGTCTAGGTGACTCAGAATAGCCACACTAACTTCCAGAAAGCAAGAGAGAAATGTTATGGATGTCACCACTTAAACGCCTCCATTTCATGGTGGTGTGTGTGGTTTTTTTATCATCCGAATGTCCCAACACACTTGTAAGTAAACCAGAAAAAATTACTGTGTAGAAAGATAAGGGCTTAAGAAATAAAAGGAAACAAGCCAGAAATAAACTGTTCTATTGTAAGCAAAATCTGCCTTAGACACAGTTGTCCACTGCAATTATATCCCTTTCTGCACTCGGGTCTGTAGCTCCAAAGCAGTAAAAAAGAGATTTACTTTTCTCAGCCCCTATTATGTCATGGCCCAAAGCGGGCCATAAAAGGGGCTCCTCAGTCTAAAGATTCAGTGCATATATATATTTTCCTAGCAAAATACGTGTTACAATAGCACTGCCAGTGGTATAGGCTATCTTTTATAACCAATTATTGTATTTGCCTAAAAATGTGTGTTGAGGTTAATCAGAACAATTTGTGAATGGTTTAAAAAGAAGGAATGTCATGCAACATTTTATTTCGTCCTTTTGAAGAGATTTGCCACAGCAAACGACAGAGTGGGTATGAGTCTATTGGTAAATAGCATACACCATATTTACACCATGCATAAAAAAGGGTAAGTAGCAATTTCCTTATAATCTCGCATCTCTGTGAGTGTCAAATGGGTCACAAAAAAAGGGAGAGTCAAACTCACTGGTCCAGATTCAGCTTTTGTAAGTTACAGTGCTTAGTTCAGATGCTTCCTGGGTAGCCAAGGATAAGAGACACTTATCAACAGAAATTGTCTCAGGAGGTATCTATTTCTCCTTTTACAGGAAGCCTTCCAACATAAACACCCAGATGTTTAACATAAGAGAGATGGATCTCTGCCTTGGTGATTTAATTCAGTAACTCCTTAGCCAACTTATCTTCAAGGTGTTAAAATGTTTGGCCCTCCATTAACATCACCTCAGCACCTCTGGCTTGCTAAATTAAAGTTACTGGTTGAGTGATAATCCACTCCTGCCATCACAGAAGGGTTGTCTTCATCCATTTTGCAATAAGCAATCAAAAATGCTCTGTTAACTGTGCAGCCCCTCTATCTGATTTATATGTGTAGCACACCTCAACCATCAGGCTGCATATTTGTTACGTATTGCCCCAGATCAGCGTCTCGTTTCCTCTCTCCTCACACTGGGTCAGTTTGCACATTTGCTACGACCTCAGTGCGCAGAAGTAATTAAAGATACCTTACATCGTGTTATATGCTGGAGGTTGTGCTGCTGGAGAAGGGAAGAGACACACAACATTTCAACAAACTGTTGAGTCCATTCTATGAACTGCAGTCATCAATATTGCCATGACTTCTACAGTCATTTTTAAAGGCATTTCACAGTATTTGAAATAACGTTATTTAGCAAAGAGGCTTTATAAATTGTAGTATTTTTCAGAATACCGTTTGGCAGATCTGAGTTAGATGTGGAAATTGTAATACTTTGTTCTGAGTAGAGTCTGGTTTAACTTTATCACCATCGCAGGCACAGATTGCACAGCTGTTGACTATCCAGAACAATTTGTTCTATCGCTCACCTTTACTTTTAGAAAGTGAGGCAACTCATTGACTCTAAACAGACAAAAGTAATGCAACTGAGATGTTATGAAAGACTTATCATAAGCATATCATGACTTGAAAGAGATGGTTTTCTCCTTTGCTTATTTTCTTTTTTGCATCCAGGTAGATTTGAATCACTGTAGTTAAATTGTAGAGCTAAAATACATTCTTCTTTTAAATTATGCTACAGAAATTTTTTCTTTTCTACCCCTGTGTCATCAGATACACCTGGACTCTTTTTTCAGCTTTTCACATATGACAATAATTAGTTGATAACTTTATGCTACTTTCCTAGTGAAAATGGACCAGATGTCTACAATAAATTAAACAAACATTGGTTCCTTATTTTGTTTGGAGCTCACACTTCTATTGCAAATATCTATGGCAAACTGTCCTCATGGACCAATCTATCATTTTAAAGAGAGGACCAAAGAAAATAGATTAATCAAAAGGCCTGCAGTTATTGTCTCCCCTGTTAGCTCCAATTCATATATCATTAGAGAAAAAAGCCTGTCAGCACTGTGGGATGTTATCTCTTTGGAAAAAATAATCTTCAGCATAATAATTCATTTTTTAAAAAAATCTGATAACAATACACAGTATTAAAATACTGGCTTTCCTAACATTACAATAAAGGAAAGCCAAGTCAAGCGGTACAATACAGCACTTTCATACATCATAAATATTTTGCTTGAGCAAGGCTGCAGCACTTGCATGCAGTGCTGATAGTTTTATACAGCACTGCTCATTTTAATGTAATGTCAGGACAAGCACGATATAGACCATACTATAGATACCCTAAGGGCTTTGATAAAGTGCAACCAAAATGGTAACATTTAGGAGGAGGAGCACAGAAAATAGCTTTGGAGCAGTCTTGGCATTGAATTTCAATCATTTTTGCCATAAATGCATTATCACTAGACACTCGATCTAAGCCCTTTGAAGTCACTGGCAAGAGAAATGGTCTTTGTTTTATGTAGCATGTTCATTAACATGAAAGAATACACATTTTTAAAATAAAGAAGTTTCTGGCTCTTTGTTAGAAGAACTAGGTAGGAAATGCTGGACTTTCAGCTGAGCGCAACACACAAGCCTCCTTTCAGCTATATTGTCTCAGTTAACCTCAGGCACCAAAAGAGCTGCACTCCAAGCATATCTGTGCAGGGTAACTGCTGCTTCAGTAACTCCATCCAACTTTTCAAGTTATTTGGGATGAAGGTCTACACCACCTCCAGCAACAGGATTTTCCATCTTCATGCCATTTTCTTCACAAGTAGTGAACAGATTTGTCCTGCATTTTCCAGAGCTATTTGAGATTTTGGGTGGCTTTTTAAGTACAGGACAATTTTGGATAGCCTGTTCTATTTCATTTATGTCCCCGGTAAGTGTTTGGGTTTTTTTGCTGGCCAGAGGAATGTGCTTTAGCTCTCTCAAGCTTGGTTTTCACTGCGGTGTTTTTCATTTTTATGACACCTGCTCTTCCTTTTGCTGACATTACTGCTAGGCTGCTTTAAACATAGTGATCTTTCACCCATGTGCCATCTCATATAGAAGGTTACCTCCTACGGCAGTCTTCACTTTCATTTTGGATATTACCAGGTTACAAACTACCATTAGCCTGCTCCCAGCACTGCCACGTGCCTGGGAAAACTCAAACAGAGGCTCAGTTTACATATAAACACATTTGTAAACAGGTTGATGCTTTTAAGGTTTAGACCAAGGGTTCTGTGGAGAATTCTGGCCTCTTGACTGGATGGCTCATGTAACTCAGTATGCCAAAAAATGGTTCTAGTGTTACAATTAGAATTTTTGCCCTTAATAAATCTGCCCTCAGTAATCAGTAGTGGGAACCTATTTTTTACCTGTTTCCTGCTAAATAGTGCAAGTCTCCAAGGTATTGATTGCTGTGACTACTATTGCCCCATTCCCTCCCTTTGACAGAGTATTAGAAAGTCCAGCACTGTTTCTTTGCAGCCTCTCTAATCCCTTTTTTTCTCAAGTGGAATTCTGCATTTCAGTAATCTAGTGGGATAGCATAGGGTTCACTCTCTTTTCAGTGTTCCTCCAAGCTCCATTGCCTCTTAGCCATTGTAGAACTGCTGTAACAAAACCCATAGAGAAAATTCTATCTCCTCTGGTCAAGAGACAGCAAATGTGTGATGCCAGATGCTGCATTTCCATTTCCCTGTTGCTTTTGATTGTGTGCATCGTGAACTGACAACTATAACATCCCACATTTGACTGCCATTGGTCCAAACCCTGTTTTATAGCGCATCTTGCCTGAAATAGATGCTTGCCACTGGTGGTGCACTCATTCCACAGCTCAGATGCAAATCAAATTGGTTGTTGATGCAACTGTTTAGCTGTCCATAACAAGTATTAGCCTACTTTTCAGCAGTCCAGGTAGCTGGCCTCTTCTTTCACTGGAAACCATCATGAGAATTCCATTGTCTTTCTTTCTTAGCTGATATATTAAGATATTATCTGCCCCTGTTTCCCAATTTTTTTTGCACTGCTGGTACAATTTGGGCATTGGAGTTTTCCCATTTATTCTGTTTTCCACAGTTGTGTCAATGGACTTTTACACTCCCACCCAGTCCAACTTTCCTCAGTGGGTGACCTTATGATTGCTACAGGGTTCTCTGCCACCCTAAGTGCATGACCCAGTTTACCTTATTTTCTGGATACGTTTGCTTTCCCTGTCATCCTCAGGCATTTTTTCTAGAGTAAGATCAGTGTCTCTGTTCTCTGTGCTATATGTAGGCAGAGATCCTCCAGCGATCTTGTCTCTAATGAGGACATCTTTTATATTTCCAGAACTGCACAATGTCCTTTGAAGTCCTTTGTAAATCAGTGAGATGTGGCATTGAAGAGTGCTGTGAAGGGTGCTTTGAGCTCTCCTGTTGTTCTCCTGTCGAGTGATGGGGATTTTCACACAGTCAATGATCACGTTTCCTTTGGGGGGTTGGTAAAATCCAGCTGAGGATGTGATGTGTAAACTTCTGAAACTATTTTCACTTGCTCATTTGTGATGGTCTGTCCTTCCCCTTCAGTTTTTACAGCTGTGGTACTATCTGCTATTACGTCTAGCTACAAAATTAGATTCACTTCTTATTCTTTCCCTCCCATGAGGTAGTGAAACAAAAGTTCTACTTTTATTTTCCTATTTTAATCCCCCTAGGCAGTCCTCTATACAGACTGAATTCTTCTTTCCAATACTCTGAAGCTTTTGTTATACTATTTTGCCTGAAGTTTTTCATTCCCATTGATCTGGATTCTTACTTTGTCCCTTTTCTAGGTACTATTTTGCTCATCTGCCCATCACCTGCATTTCTCTGCTGGTCATGTATCTAATTACCTGCCAAGTGCAGATGCTGGGCAATAACATGTGGTGGGTTCTTGCTTCTAAACCCAAGGTGGCTTTTTACTGCATGTTTCCTGTATCTGCAGCTACCATTCTCACCACCTGCACAGACTGGCTTCCTGGGACACCCTTTAAAACAAATAACCTTCTGCACCTTCTATTTGTCTCTGAAAGGCCAATGCAGGTTACTGGAAACCAACTCCAGGACTGAAATGGAAACATGCTTGAAGGACTCCCATTTTAAGAAAAGTTCTTTGCTTATTTCACCCTGCAACTCTCCTGTTTTAGTAATAAACACAAAGCTGTGTGACAATGATTCTTTATATATCCTAAATGAGCTTAAGGGTTTTGTCCAGGACAAAGTGATGAAGAGTCCATATCATGGAGATGAGTTGTAATTGGTACTATGAGATTGTTTTCAGTCTCTGTGGGGAACGGAGAGGGGGGGAAGCAAAATCAAAAAGCAAAGATTGAAGACATTTTCAGGCTGCTCCAACCTTCTACATACTGGGCAGCTTCTTTTGCTCGTTTTTTAATCTGTGAGAGGGATGCAAATCAGGAATCTGAACAGTTTCTCTCAGAGAGAGCAGTGCAGGATGTGAAAGAATAGCTGCAGCCCTCTGCCTGCAGCCCTTCTGCTCATCACAGCCCCCCCTCTCTCCAGGGTTCAACTCTGGCATTTTCCATCTTTGAAGAAATAACAAGAACTTCACAGTTCAGATTTTGGTCAATCTGTAGCTGGAAGCACGTGAAATCCAGGGGTTTATCTTTTTCTTTTAATACAAAACAATAAATTGGCTTCAATTCATTCATAACTAGCCTCAGGTTTAACCAAAAGACTCAACCCTTTTGAAAAAACATGGGCTGGATACCACATTTGTAGGAAAAGCTGCAAAGAGCTGAATTTTACTGTGCTTCAGCTTTCCTAACAAACATTTCACATTGTTCCAAAGCAGACTTCTCATGAGTTGAAGGCATCATCCTGAATAAAGGTTAAGGGGAAAGAGATTATATGACAGGCTTTGTTACCTCCTGCCATTTCTATTTCTGTTTGTATTCAAAGGCTAGGAAGAAAGGAATAAATGATATAGTAAGACCATATGGTTTCTAAAACAAATCCTTTTAGAAAATAATGTATTAGTTAAATAGCACTGCACCTTGCCAAAATGACATTATTATAATATCATCCCTTACAATTACTAGCACAGCTGAATCAATAATGTGGATAGTATAAAGAAAAACTGGCTACAATGGCACAGTAAATTCTGCAGAAATTATTGCAGCAATTTTCTAGTGGTTTGGAATAAGCTTCCTAAACCCTCTCAACCATTTCAGCAGATTGTTTGCCCCATGCAACAATTCTGTTAAAACTATCATTTGCTTGTGGCAATATTTTTTAGCTGGTAGGCATGAGCCAGGGGAATTTGCATCCCATGGAAATATAGCTATGTCAGGAAAAGGTCACTTTTGCCTGCAACTTCTATCTATTGGCTTAGAGTATCCTAATAGATTTGATCTTGTTTTTCTAGTTAACTGGGTCAAATCTGCATTGTGTGACAGGTCTTAACTTACAGGAATTAGCAAAGAACAACTGAAATTAAAAAGAGTAACATCATTTAACTGTAGCTGAGGCACTATTCCTTGTTTTCAGCTAAGTGCTATTTCATTTCCATTCTGTATGCCACAGTGGATAAAATTTGGAACACATTAAAATTAATTGCCTGAATATATTTTGTCTGTAAAGTTAGACTGAAAATATAGTAATTCTTTCCAGCACTTCTTGCTGTTAATTAATGGGCCCATAGCTCAAAGAAATAGTATTCTGCTGCATTTACTTCTTGTGTAGATAAACCCCAAATACAAAGGATTAAATAATACTCAGTTCCAAAAAATAATGTTTTTAGATCTGTAAAGAAACTGATTTTTTTTCATGAGATTGTATTGGGCTGGTGCAACTAATGGCAGCACGCACTGGCCAATAGTTAATTGTGGACTGAAAAGAATGAGAAGATTTTCAGCTAGAGAAAAGAACTCCACCCAACTCCCTGTGCTTCAGTGGAGTTGCAAATGCTCAGCACCTGTTTCATCAGGCCAACAGATGGTCACAATTTAAGGAGACCCACAGGCGAAACAACCTTCATTTACTTCAGGCTCTAATGATGTTCACATTTCTGTGGTTGCCTTAAAAGTTTTGCGGATGAAGAAATTATGTGTTATATAAAAGAAGCAATGTATTCTTAACAGATCGGAACGCACAGATTCACTACACTCATCATGGGCCTCGTTAAAAATCTGTTGAAACTGATAGAGAGATTCCCAGGGCCTTTAACTTCACTTGGATCATGGTTTACAGAGAGATCCAGCTTTAATACTGGTCTGGTTGAAGATGTCCCTCATCATTGCAGAGGGGATAGACTACATGATATTTAAAGGTCCTTTCCAACTCAAACTATTGTATGTTTCCATAATATTGGTCCTTTTGGTCTGTGGGTTTCATGAGACTGATATTTTTTGTTGAAATACCAGCTGATGTCTGGGTACCAACATCCTTCTGCTTGGTTGTGATCCTACAGTGTATACAACATTTAGGTGATCTAACCTAAAAGCAACAGCAGTTAGTTTTTGCATTTTTGTTTTTGTTGTTTGGCGGGTTCTTGTTGTTTGGGGCTTTTTTCTAAGGTCTATTTCCTGATCTCCATCACATTGCATGTACAAGAACACTGTCCAGTAAAAGCGCAGGAATAAGTAAAATAGAAACAGCCAGGAGCAGAAATCAGCTGGAAACAAAACCAGCTATAATAATCTTTCACTGTGATTCCCAGCTTCTGAATGCAATTAATTTATTCAGAAGTGCAAACTTTACTCAGAGAGGTGATTTTATCTGCTGACATATGGCTATCCCATAATGATACACAAATACCATATTTTCCATTTCTTTATTTCATGCCCTGAGTAGTTATTTAGATTATAGCATCTGAAATCTAAATCAGGGATATCTATTGCACAGTTATCTGTGGAGCTTAGAAGACATAACTCTTAAGAATAAAAGTCCTACTTATAATTCAGCTGAGCATGGGCCATCATGAATTGTCAAGGTTGAGTTCTTCTTGCTTCTTTCATGATGTTTAATTGACATGACTTTTGACTTTGTGGTAAAATATACTCATATTTTGAGACTGAAACAAAAAGGACAGTGGATCTAGAGGGTGGAGGAAAAGCCCTCCAGTGGAGCAAGACTCAGGATTCATTACACTCTATAAACAGTGACATTTCCGGATCAGCAGCACAGGAATGTTAGGGCATATCGTATATTTGTCTGTTGACATGAAAAGATTAGACTCAACAATCATATTAAAGAATTGTCAGTGCCACAGTTCTCTGTTAGCCATGGATATAAGAATATAATTGTTTCTTTTCTTACATATTTCTTCTTAAGCCATCCATCTGAACACAGCAGAAAGATTCAAACAGACATTTTTCCCCAATAAAATATAAACACTTAAGTAAACAATACAGTGTTCCACATTGTTTGATACTGATTTCTTTTGGTACTAGCGGGAATTCATATTTGAGAAAGAGTATTGAAAAGCTTTCTTGTACTCATGGAAGTCAAACAGTGTCTTCACCTCAGGCAAAGGAGTTAGATTGGTGAAATGACACGTTATACAGCAGGACAGATCTCTGCTTGCTTTACAAGACATCCTGGGAGTCCCAGTCAAGATAAGGATCTAGATACTGGTATGATCTGCCCTGGGTCAGAGACAGCAGGGCACAACCCACAAAGGTCAGAGCTGGCAGGAAGGAGGTGTCTGAGGATGTTGCAGGAAGTCTACTTTTCTAATTAGAGATTTTCTGTCATGATGTTCAATGGCTGTTGCAAAAGGGAAAGAAAAAGGGTTTCAGTTCCACTGATGGAGGAGAGAAAAGGAATGGTAGGTGTGAGAAGACTTGCAAAAATGTCTGAACTGATGGAAAACATTGAACCTAAGACTCCTTGAAGGGCAGGGCATCTACATTTTCCCTTGGGGACTAAAGAAACACCTTTGACTGATATTAGGAAAATAAGGTCCACAGAAGCAGAGGTTAAGATGTCTCAAGGATATCACTGCATAGGTGATGTTCCCACAGACATAAATTTGACAGAAGGAGTCAATATTTAAAATGCCTTTTTTTTTTTTTTGTTTGGATTTTGTTTTGTTTTGATATTTTTTGTTTTTTGTTTTGTTTTGTTTTGTTTTGTTTGTTGGGGGTTTTTTGTGATGAAAGCTGTAACTTACTGCTTTTTAAAATACAATTTTATAATTCTTTAGAAGCTAGCAGTTGTGGACGTCTTGGCCACTATTGCACAGACATGAATTAAATTTCTACATGAGTTGCTTGGTGGAAAAGGACCTGGGAGAGCTGATCAACAGCAGCTGAACATGAGCCAGCATGTGCCCAAGTTGCCAAGAAGGCCAATGGCATCCTGGCTTGTATCAGAAACAGAATGGCCAGCAGGACGGGGGAAGTGATTTTCCCTCTGTACTCAGCACTGGTGACAGCACACTTCAAATATTGTATTCAGTTTTGAGCCACTCACTTCGAGAAGGACATGGAGGTGCTGGAGCATGTCCAGAGAAGAGCAATGGACCTGGGAAAGAGTCTAGAGAGTCAGTCACATGAGGAGCAGCTGGGGGAACACTGAAACAGGCTCCCCAGGGAAGGGGTCACACGACCAAGCCTGAGCTCAAGCAGTGCTCAGATAACACTCTCAGAAACGTGGTGGGTTTCTTCAGATGTCCTGTGCAGGGCCAGGAGTTGGATGTGATGATCCTGATGGATCCTTTCCAACTCAGCATGCTCTATGATTCTATAATTCTAATTTAGTCTGGAGAAAAGGTCCCTTGTGGGGGACCTTATCACTCTCTACAACTCCCTGAAAGGAGATTGTGGCCAGGTGGGGCTTGGTCTCTTCTCCCCGGCTAGAGACAGGACAAGAGGCAAGGGCCTCAAGCTGTGCCAGAGAAGGTTCAGGTTTGACATCAGGAGCAATTTCTTCACAGAAAGGGTGGATAAGCACTGGAATGGACTGTTCAGGAAATCGGTGGAGTCAACATCCCTGAAAGTGTTCAAGAAACTGTTGGATGTGGCACTTAGTGCTGTGGTTTAGTTGACAGGGTGATGTTCCATCAAAGGCTGGACTCTATGACCATGGAGGTTTTTTCCAACCTTAATGATTCTATGAGCCTATGATTCTGTGATTGCTGATTTGGTACTGTGATAACAGGGACATCTGTCTTTTAAAAACATAGTTATTAAAGATGGGTACCGTTCCCGTGCTGTGTGAGACTAAAAGTGACATGGTATCTTCCTATGAGAGGATCTCGATGAGCCTCCTAATGAGAGGTTCTTAGTGAATCCTGAATCTTAGCAGGTAACCCATAGCCATCTCTTGGCTAAATTCTCCTTGCGGTTTTCAGTTAAAATAGTCTTTCATCTTTGTTCATACTCAGACAAGTCAGGTGTTAAGCTGAGGTTAACTTCTGAATTGTTTTACACTGGCACAGAATTGTTATAGAATATCTGTGAGGACTTAATATTTGCCCTTTTAAAAGAGATCATAATGATAATAGAGATCCTGTGTAGACCAGGAAACCTATAGTAATGTTTCCTTCCTGTCACATGTGCACCCAGAAAAACACTTAGTTCCCTTTATGCAAGCAATCAAACATTTTGATTCTAGTCATAGTAAAACTAAAAAATGCTGTAGAAACCTAAGGTACTAATAAACAATAATGACTGAGTCTATCAGGGATTAAAACATAATTGAGGAAGCTATAAATGGATCTTTTCAAGATTGAGATACAATATCTGCTAAGTTAATAAGAAATAAAGTCATGTTGACTTCAGTATGCATGGGATGAGGCTGTGGATATTTCATCAACGAGTCCTCAGTGGTAGAAAATGTTATAGACATAATGGACAAGCGAGGCACTGAACAAGTGGTCTCCCTGAAAGCTTGCTGTCACCTTTGGGACCCCAACATTTCCAGCAGAGCTGCAATTTACCGATTGGACAATATTTCTTCTTTTCTCTAGGTTTGCATTTGTCATGTGCTTGTCAATGAAAGAAGTTTTTTTCACATTTGAAAGGTTAGGAATCTTCTCCTTCAAGATATTCCCAGATCTTTTCTCATCCTGATTAGATTATCAGATAAGAATATTTCATAAGGACAGAGGGAGTGCTATGACCAGCAATTGTGATGCTATGAATAATAATGAAGAAACAATATTTATTCTGCATTTCCTGCATAGACCTTAAATATTACTCCTGAGATAATTCTTGCAAACATGTCTCTACTCAGTCCTTTCTTGTATGACTTTCAAGGAGAGGCAGAAGGCTAAAATATATCTTCCCTAAGTTATGTCTAGTGCATGTAGACACAATAAAGAAGTATCTCTACTCATGTCTTATGTGTTAAGAAGGAATTTCACCCAGGAAAATGTTTCTAACAAAATAATTTTATTTATTAAAATATGCCTTCCAAGTCAATAGTTTTTTTTCTTCATCATTGATGGTTGAAATTATTCCAATTCGCTGTACTCACTTGTACATCAATTTAGTAAAAGGGTATAGTGGTTCCTGTCCTGCCTGGCCTTTTATTGAAGTAAAATTAAACAATTTCAGGATTCAATTATTAATACCTTCCATCTATAAACCATGTCTTCATCTATAAACCATATTGACATTCAGTCTAGACATCTCAAGAGGGGATTCACTTCATGAATATCAATAAACAGGTTGTAAGGAGACTGGGAATATTAAATTATTTCAAAGCGTTTGACAGTTGACAATGTTAATACAATAATTAAAAGCTCACATCCCTAAAAAAAAAAAAAAAAAGCTGCTCAGCATTTCTGTGTATAAAGCAGCAAAGTCCTTAGAAGGTGAATATCAACACTGCTGTGCTCTTAGTACTGGATCTGTATGAATTTCCTGCAACCCCCACAGTACCTTCACAAATAAGGAAATCTTTTTGCCCCAAGAATGGCTTCAAGACCTGGCTTAACCTCAATTTATGACCAATTTGGCATTAACATTTTAGCCAGAAGGTGGTAAAAAAATCATTTGAAAGTGCGAATCCTATCCTGCACTAGAGCACTGCTTGGAAAAGGAAGCAGCAGATAGCCTAAGACACGGCAGACCTGGCTCCCCACCTGAGAAACAGTTTGCAAAGCACTGAATTGGACATAAAATGGTAAAAATTCACAGTAGAGTGTTTCTGCCTCTCTCAGTGCAGCTTGTGTAAAGCTTCCCTGGGTAGGAATCCATCAACTCAGAAAAATCTAATGATGAAAGACAGCAGATTTTTGTCAGGCATTTGTCTTAGCAATGACCTTCTGTGAGAAAATAGAACAATTGACCACTGGAACACAAATCATGTCAGAAGCTTCTTCGAAATTGCTTCTTGAGGTGGCTGGAACCTGATGTCAATACTCCACGTGTGCGAAAATAAGGAAATTTAAAAAAAAAGAAGCAACATTTACAGTTCTCAAAAATAAAAAGCTAATGCAGTAAATATAACGCAGACCTGTGTGGTAGTATCTCACCATGTTTTAGTTTATTTTACTAAGATATCACTAGCTTAACATGTATACAGATTTGCTCATGTAATGGACTGCTGAGTTGCTCCCTCAGTGATTCCTTTTCCCTACTGCTTGGATTGGAGGAAGGCTAAAAATTTGGTTGTAATTTTCAGATAGGAATTGGGCAATGTGCTGGTTTTGGTTGGGGTAGGGTTAATTTTGTCTATAGCAGCTGGTATGGAACTGTGTTTTGGATTTGTGCTGGAAACAGTTGATAACACAGGGATGTTTAGTCAATGCTGAGCAATACTGACACAGAGTTGAGGCCTTTTCTGCTCTCCATCATCACTTTTCTCTGCAAGGAGGCTGGAGGTACACAAGGACTTGAGAGGGGACACAGCCAGAACAGTTGGCCCCAGCTGGCAAAAAGGATGTATCCATAAAGGTGTGTGGATCTGCTGGAGAGTAGGAAGGCCCTGCAGAGGGTTCTGAACAAGCAGAGATGATGGGCCGAGGCCAGTGGTGTGAAGTTCAACACGGTGAAGTGCTGAGTCCTGCACGTGGATCACAAGAGCCCCAGGCAGCACTACAGGCTGGGGGCAGAGTGGCTGGAAAAACTCCCAGAGGAAAAGGCCCTTCAGATGCTGGTTAACAGTGGCTGACCATGAGACAGTGTGGGCCCATGTTGTAGACGCTAGGTTTATTTTAGCACGCTGCAGCCTTCCCTGGGAGCACAGCGGGGGTTCTTAGGGCAGGACAGCCATTCTGTCCTCCCGTAGTCCATCCCGGATGGCCCCGCAGTTTTGCTCTCTCAGCTGTCAGCCTTACAAACACAGTGATGGCGAAGGAGGCGAGAAGGGTCTCCCCATGAGGGTTTCAGGAGATCTTTAATGGTCACATCTTGACCCAGCAACCCCCAGAAGCAGAGAGACCACCTGGCCCGAGTGCAGGGGGGCTTTTCACAGATCACAGGGGCAGTACAAGGGCGGAGTTGGGGTACAGGACCCAATAGGGAGAGCCCGAGGGAATGGCCAGGGCTGAGAGGCAAGGGAAAGGTGGGGGAACAACGTAAACCCAACCCCACAGGCCCAGGTGGTCAAGAAGGCCAATGGCACCTGGCCTGTATCAGAACTAACGCGGCCTGCAGGACCAGGGCAGTGAGAGCCCCCTGTACTCAGCAGGGGTGGGTACGCCTTGAATCTGTGTCCAGTTCTTGGTCCCTCATTACAAGAAAGGCATTGAGGGGCTGGAGTGAGTCCAGCGAAGGGCAATGGAACTGCGGAAGGGTCTGGAGCACAAGTCTGATGAGGACCACCACAATTCCACCTCCCCATCGGCAATTCAGGACTGCCAATACAGAGCCCAACCCAACCAGCTTCGAAGTCTGGGCTCTGCCCAGACCCCTGTTGATGAAGTTACTCTGCCTTGCAAATGAGGGATGTCTCTCCCTGATCCAGCCAAGAAGTTATACTCTTTCAAGAGTAAAACCCTGACAGTCAGTTCCTAGAAGCAACAGCAGGGGAGTATCCCTGTGATGTTGGTGGTACCCCTAGACCTTGTCTGGGGTGCTGCTCTATCCTGCCCCCTTCCCTTCCATAGCAATGGGATGCCAAGGATGCACCATGGACCCTGAAGCTGTTTTTAAATGAAGGACTATATCCCTGTTCCCCCAAACACCTCAGGGGATTGATTCAGATTTCTGTTGTATCAGGGGTGGTTTTGAAGAATTATTGGTCCTCTCTAGTCGAAACGTACTAATTACTGTTCTGACATCTGTCTTCACTGCAGACAAATTGTTTTTCATTGTGAGGGAAATGCTGCCCTCCAGCTGTCAGGGCAAGTTATTTGTAATCCAGACCAATTTTATGCTTTAACAAATGCACTTTATTGAAAAAAAAAAAAGGTATCAGGAAGAATAATGAACACAGCTCATAATCAGTAATCAATCAGGATTAAAAATTATTTTCATTAAAATATTTAGGGGGTGATACTGGCTTTTGAGGTGGCTGCAAGACACCATCTCTGAGTACACTGTTTTTCCATCAGACAGTGAAGATAAATGACTCAAAAGTTTCATTGTAAGAAGGGGATGAAATGGGTTTAATATTAGTATAACAGTAAGTTGAACAGGACTGGCTTCCATTTTATTCTGGCTGGGACTGTTTCTCATTCTGGTTTCATCATAATTTAGGTGAAATAAGGATATTTTCCTTTAAGGAGAAGTATCCACTGGAGCATTAACATAACATATGGGTGTGTGTTTGTTGCAAATAAGTTTGCATCTGCACATTTATTTAATGATCTGGTAGGCTAAAAAGTGCCCCTTTTCTTGGTGCTGGTAAATGTAGTTAGGGGCATAGACGATGCCGAGCAAGGTCACAGGCTACTAAAATGCAGAATTGTATCAGAAACACATGCAGAGCGCTTGCTAGTTCCTTACTATTCCTCCTACATCACGTCCCTTTTCTTTTGCAAGGGCTCATTGAATTAAACATGGAGAAACGTGTCCTAGAAGGTATTTTGATGATTTAGGAAATTTAACACTACCCTATAATTTTTTAGCCATGTTTTTCCTACTTTGCATTTCCGTATAAGACAATAAGTTTAAGAATAATTTGCACACTTAAATCCTTTTCCCTCTAATTTACATTTCCACTTAAAAAAGGCTGATAAATCACTCTGCAAACAATAGTCAGAGTTGGTATCTTCTGCCATCAGGCTCTCATGTAACTCTTCTATGCTAGCAAAACCAGTATGTCCAGGTGCCTGTCACTCTTCTTGGCTGCTGTAGTGTATTGACAGCACCTAAATGTCTCTTTGGATTTGATGGCTGGCATGTGTGGGGCTGCTGAAGAGCTTTGCTCAGAATCATGGGGCTGTTCAAAAATTTTTTTAGGAGCCTTTTACAACTCTCTCCTTTTGCGGTGTAGAGAAAATCCTTCTACAGTGTAGATCAGGACACTTTTCTTCAAGTCAGTAAAAAACTATCAGCTGACCTCAGATTTGGATCTGAAACATGGCATTTATAAGTTTTCTGGAAGGAGGAAGGATGGTGCTCAGTGGTATTGGAGGTGGTGAGGTTCCCAGGTATTGTGCTGTTGAAATTGAGCAGAGGAGAGTTTACACTCTTTTTCTTTACCACTCCTTCTTAGGACAGAGCTCTTCTATTTGCCTCTGATGTTTTGCAGGACATAGCTGAAACATCAGAAGGTATTTCTTCCTTTATTTCTGATTATTTTATACCAAGAAGTAAAGCACCAAACAGGCAGAAATTTCCTGTTAGTTTATATATCTTTTACTCCCTGATTTGCCATGTTTGCTTTGACTAGTACATAAGATGAATACAAATAACTTAGGTATTAGAGAGCCAAAATCTTGTTGTGATTAACAGGTACCTGGTTTCTTCCTTGAAAAACACCTCTGAAACCAGTATGGGATGATATTAGAGAGAACACATAATTTTCGGAGTGTTAAACTCTACAACCCTATTAATCATAAAACTAGCACCTAATACCTTGAAATTAGGAATTAAACAGTAAGGGAAGCACATTGTTTTGGCATTAAGTAGAATTTTTTTAAAAAAAATTAATTACCAGTGCATTTCAGAAAACTCTGAGTTGTATCTTAATCCCAAATTCACAGGGATCAGCAGACTTTATATGTGACTAAATTTTCTGGGATCCATAAACTTTCCAAGACATTTTTAATTGCTCAAAGGAGGAAGAGCAGTAATTGGGAGAGAGAATGCTGGCTCATATTTTCTGAAAGCTTATATTTTCTGTAGGTAAGTGTTTTCTCTCTGTCTCAGCAAATCAGTATCTTTTTTTTGTTTGTCTGTTCAAACACCCTGCCTTGGTTGGGAACAAGACAGTCAATTAGGGTAGGTAGGTAATCACCAGGGATTAGATCCACTTGTAATTGGGAACGTTAATTTGACAGGAAACACTTTCTTTAGGGAAGAAAAAAAAAAAAAAAAAAAGAGTGTGCTGTGCCGAGCTTTCCAGTGCCTGGAGCAGAACATGTCAGTGTCTCAGTTCCAAGGGTGGGGAAGTCCGTAAATCAGAGGGATCGCTGCTTTCTGTGGGAATACTCAACCTGTGCTTCGGTGACGCATGTGAGAATTAAAGATTCCCAGAAGACTTGAAACTGTTTCCAAAAGGTGCAGAGCTTAATTACTAGAGGGGTTGTTCATTATCAACACTGAAAAGCTCTGTGTGGATCCTTTTGTGGGCTATGATGTGAATATAAAGTGTCAGACATCCTGAATACCAGACTGCCAGACCTTCTGGGCAAAACAAGCTGCTTTTTAGCAAGATATCTCATTGGAGGCAGGTTCTACCTCACAGTTTATGCTTACTGTGGGGTACCTGCTACCAAATGAACTTTCACACTCTTCTTGTGAGTGCAATGTGGTGCATTTTCACTCTAGGAGAAGCTACTGGACTGAAGGGTAGGGTGAGTATCTATAAGCCACAGTCTGCAAGAAGAGTAAGTTACCTCACACTTTCTGTACGCTAAGAGCATCTACACAGATTGTAAGTGAGTTGTAACTGGCAAGGGGCAAATCCCAACCCCCAAGTGCTGCACCAATTCTGACAGAGCTCTTTATAAAGACAGTTTTGCAATGATGTATTTGCACAAAGTCTTGAGACCAAGAGTTGCAAACTTTGCCACTCTGCTACAGTTCACGGGCACTTGGCAATACAAAGAGTGGGCAGAAGGCACAAAATGCCCAGAATGCTGTGACCTTCTCATTCAAAGATACTCTTTATTTTTCTGCCCATGAAGCCCAACAGAGCTCAAAAGCATGGCTCAGTGCCTGTTCTCTGGGGTTGATTTGGCAGAGCATTGCCTGCAGGTTGAGGGAGGTGACCCTGCCCCTCTGCTCTGCCCTGGTGAGGCACACCTGGATGCCATGTGCAGAGCTTGGCCACTCACAGCAAAAGAGATATGGATATACTGGAGATTAAAAAGATGATTAATAGAATCAGAATCGGGGAATATATAAAGTTGGAAGGGACGCATAAAAATTATCAAGTCCAACTCCCTGCTCCTCAAAGGACCACCTCAACCTTAACCAGATGACTGGAAACAACGCTCCTTGAATTCTGGCAGGTTTGGTGCCCTGACCACTTCCCTGGTGAGCCTGTTCCTGTGACCCTCTCAACTAAGAACCTTTTCTCAATGTCCAGTGTGAACTTCTTCTGATGCAGCTTTATTCTATTTCCTCATGCTTTATCACTGGTCACCAGAGAGAGGACAACAGCACCTCCCCCTCCACTGGCCCCCTTGAGGAATGTTAGACTGTGACAAGGGCACCCCTCAGCCTTCTCTCCTCCAAGCTGAACAAGCCAAGTGACCTCAGCTGCTCCCTGTAAGTCTTGCTCTTCACACCTTTTACCAGCTCGGTCACTCTTCTTGGGACACATTAGGATGAACAAGTGCAGAGTGAGCTGGGAGTTTACCATTCCCTCAGTCATGATCTTCCAAGACAAGGTTCTAGGTGTACCAGGGCCCATCATCGGTGCTAAAGGCAGAGGTGGAGCAGGGAATAAATTTCTCCATTTGTCTACATCCATATTTGTGAAGTGACTGACCTCACCAAGTTATGGAGCAATGTTATCACTGTCCTTCTTTTGCTGTTAATGTATTTTTAAAAGTGGCCTTTTCGTTGTTCTTCACAGCTATGCCCAGCTCTAACTGACCTCTGTCCACATGGATTTTCTCCCTACAGTGGCTAATGGCATCCCTGTAGTCTCCCTGAGTCACCTGTCCTTGTTTCCAATGTCCATACACTTTCTTTCCCTATTTGAGTTCTAGACGATCCCTCCTCAGCCAAACTGGCCTTCTGTACTGCTTGGGGCATCACTCACAGAAGGCAAGCTGGGAGAGCTGTGAGCATTCAGCCTGGAGAGGAGAAGGCTCCAATGAATCTTTTCTGTGGGATAAATACCTGATGGCAGGGAATGAAGACAAGGGAGCTAGACTCTTCTCACCAGTGTCGACTGACAGGAGAAAAAGCTAAGGACACAAACTAAAAAAATAGGAAATAATGTTTAAAATAAGAAAACAAGTTTTCACAGTGAAGATGCTCAAATACTGGTACAGGTTTCCCAGAGAGATTGCAGTCTCTATCCTTGGAGATATTTAAACCCAACTAGACATGGTCCTGGACAAACAACTCTAGGACACCCTGCTTGAGAAGAGGGGTTAGACCAGAAGACTTCTAGAGGTCCTTGCTAATCTCAGCTATTGATTTTGTTATTGTGTATCATGATTGAACAGAAGCCCTGCATCTCCTGTTCCCAGATGGAAAGGGCTGGTTTTCCTCCTGATTTTTCTCATCTTTTGCTACCACAGGCCCTGTTAACATTGAGTTGTAACAACATCACTACCACAATGACATTGCAGGTGCTGCTACATCCTATCAGGTGTGCTGATGTGCCCTGTGTTGCTCTGTCCTATCAACTCACTGGACTCCCAAGCCCTTTTTATGTTCCTAGAGGGTGTCAGAAGCTGAGTGAAGTGAAAACAGTGGCCCAGTCCCAGCTTGCTCTTATAATCCTGTGCTTTATCTTGGCTGAACCTAAGAGATTCATGGCAATAACAAATGGAGGAACAGGTACTCCTATTTCCCCATTCTCTACAATGAGGGGAGAGACAACATTTTCCTGAAAGATAAATTAGATATTTATTATGCTGATGCAACACTGAATCTACCATCTTTCCTTATGCTGGAGGTGCAGGATGTGATGATAAGAGTGTTTAACCTCTTCAGCTAGAAAATGTGCATCTCTGCAGGTGATAATTGCCTGTCTTGTGTGCATGTTTGGTCTGTGCATATGACTGGTTTCTGCTTGCTTCCTGGAGAGCTGTGACTCAGAGCTGGGAGGGACAGGGAAGAAGTGGATCTCTGAGGTAGAAAGGCACTTCCACCAAGGGGTGGCAGGAGCTCCGGCCTAACCAAAGAAAGAATGTGGCAGGTGAGGGAACAGCAGCCACAGAGAGCTCTGTAGGTGATCAAAACAGCGGAGAAGGAGACCGTCCTCTTGATTTCAAAAATATGTCAGCAAGGATCTTGCACATTCTCTGAGGCTGATATTGGAGTTGAGTCAAGGGATTATGCCTGCAGAAGCCCTCTGTTCGGAATCCTTGTGCAAAAAGACTCAGCCAGGTTCAATAGCACAGAGGTATATGTTTCACTCACTCTGTTTCTGTTAGCTGTGTGCAATGCTGCGTCTTCATTTCTACTCCAGTGCCATGACTGCCTGGTAAACAATAACCATGAGATGTGCAGACAAAAAACAGGCACTTGCAAGAGGTGTCCAAAAGGTACCCACAGCAGGAGCATGACTATTCAAACCCCCACACAGCCTGAAACATGCATGAGCTGCTTTGGCTGGAGATGGCTCTACGAACGTGAGTTTTCAAAAAAACATTTTTGGGGAGCGCTGATGGCAGGAGGAATGTTCTAGGGCAGGATTACTTTCTTTCTTGCTTCACATTGATTCACAGTGTTTGGCATGAAACACTGTGAATCACTAAGCTTGCTGCCGTGTAAGAATTACACTGGCATGATTATGCCTGATGGTTCTTGATGCTATTTTTCCTTTGTAAAAAGTCTCCTCCCTATATCAAATACAAAGAGACTCAAATCCGTGGTACACCAAATGTGATGAAAGTGAGGATTGGAAAGTAGTGTCTTAACAAGAATGAAAAACTCTTAGTTCAGCAGTGGAGTCTCTTCCCTCAGGACAATCTCATGTTGCAACCCAGGTTTGTCTCTTGCTCCAGATGCTTCTCAGCACAAAACACATGTCCCTAGCGTGCATAGCATTTGCTTAGCTGGGTGCAAACTATTTCAAAGGTGTAGTTAAAATCTGAGGAAGAGGAAATGTGGTTTAAAGCCTGAAGCCAGAGGACTTAAAGCTCAGATTTTCTGGTGTTAAAAAGAAAGGGGAATTCTTGGTGGGAACAATCTACAATCTTCCATAAACAGGATAATTTCCTCTTGAAACCTCTGTAATTCAACTCCTGTCTAATAAAATCAAAATATTTCTAGTAAGATTTCCCCGATAAAAATGTTTTTAATAAATTGTTTAAACCCAAATCAGAATGTTTCTTTTTTAATAAGCCAAATATTTTATTTTGTTTTAGTGCAATAAACCATTATCCTTCATTTCCCTATTAGCATACTGATTTATGTGAGGTGTAATCTAGGTCCCCCTTCAATCCTACAGTTTGGGCTCCCAGGAGCAACGTATTTCCCACAACAGGCTGTGGATTCCATGTGGCTCATTGATGGTTACTCAGACTTTGAAGAATGAAAAAGTAAGATTTCCAAGTACAAGGTTCTTCAAGGCATCTTGCCACTATGGGAAAAAGATAGTGGTGAACATAATAGTTTAAAAAAAAAAAAAAAAAAGGCATTTAATGTTCATTAAGTAAAAGTAGAGTATTTTGTGAACATTAAAACATTTCATCTAAACCAAAATATCGCAACAAAATAGCTGAGGTTGCCAGTAGAAATTCTAAAAAGATATAGCCACAAACATTTTGTAGATTTCGAAGTTCTGCTCTGATTAGCGACAAAACCAAACTGGAAACTTGTGTCCCACAGGACTGGCCCAGTGCTCAGTTGCTCCTTGTTCTCTTTGCTGATTTAAATGCTGGTTCAATCAAAGATAATTGGGAACTCATGAAATAGAATATTTGCAAAACATGTGTGTTTAAAATGAGACTTGATATATTTTCAATGAACTTTTAGTCTACAAGTCTATCTACTAATGAGATAATTAATTGCTTTCAAAATATTTGGGTGAAAAAGATATATCTTAGCTTATAGATAAGATCATGGAATATTCTGAGTTGGAAGAGACTCGCAAGGATTGAGTCCAACTCTTAAGTGAATGGCTTATATGGGCATCGAACCCACAACCTTGGCACTATTAACAACATTCACTATCTGATTGTTCGTTACAGTTCAAAATCTTTCTAGATTTTTTTTCAGGAGTAAAATGACTTGCCTTTTTAAAGTTTTCCACCTGCTCTTAAATGGCTTTTCCCAAGCTCTTTACCAGAGAGAAAATTACCTCCTTTGCTAAACCCTACCATCTGCCACATTTACAAATAATTTTAATTTGGCCAGGGCGCAGTTATACTAACAAACACAATTTGGGTTTTGCCTGTATAAACAAGATCAAAATAATTTCATAACTCATTAGGGAAGCATATGACAGCTTTAAACAATTGCAATTGTAGAATAGTTCCTTTGGTCATGATGTTAATATGATCTGGCCTGCTACACACAAGAAAGAAAGAAAGAAAGAAAGAAAGAACATCTGAAGAGGGTACATTGTAATTTGGATTGTAATTACGGTACAGGCAAAGCCAAGAGGACCAGAGCAGGAGCAGTGTTCGTGCTGGTTATGGGGTGCCATCCACCACAGAGGAAATTCTAGGTGAGGCTAAGGTGAACTTAGGACACCTTCAAGTATCCATTTTACGTGTTGCTACTTGATCTGTGTTGTTTAAGAACACTCAGTACCCAACTCCTGGAGCTCTTCGTGTGAGTGAACACAGCCACTGCACCAAAAAGCAACCTGAATACAAAGAACATAAAATTATCTTTTCAAGACATTCAACAAGTCATCGTCCTGTCTTGTAGAACTAGAAAATCATCTTGTAAGAGGACCAGAATAGTAAATCTAATAGAAAATATCTTAAGATCTTTGCTGAACTATGAAATTCAGGCTCAGCTATTCCTAACATGTGAGGTCAGTTTTGTTCGACCAAGAGAAAATGCAGATCAGAGGAAGACACACTTTTAGAAAAATATGAACAAATCCTGTACAAATCTGAAATGTCCTCATTCTTGTTGTAGGTCAAGGTCTAACATTAAAAGCACAGGCTGACAAGGTTGGCACGGTCACTGTAGAAACGTTAGAGGAACAACTTGAGAAAACTGCAGGAGGGACAAGATAATTGTTGCCCAGCTCATTTTCCGTCTCATTTACTGCATGAATGCATTATGATGAAAGCTCACTCGTTCTGTCCAAGAAATTGGTAAATCTTACATGGACAATTAACCAGGCTGCATGTTACCTGCTAAAAATCAAGTAATCTTGGAGAAGAATATGCTAACTCTTACAAGAAGGATGTGCTACCTTCAAAAATGTGTTTTCTTTATATAGACTGTTTGCCATAAGACTTACTCTTTTCAGTACATCAGTTGCCTTCATTATAGTGTTCTTGATAGTATATTGTGATTAAACTGCAGGATCCACTGGTTCATCAGCAGGGCTATAGAGGACTGAATTATGAAGGACACAGTGTTAAATCTATCAAAAGATAAGGGAGTAAAAATATCCTTTCATTATAAATTAACAATGAGATGCTAAACATTAGAACTGCCTAGAAAAGCAAATTAGGCATTCTGGGAAGCATATTAAATAGATGTAGCACACTTTTATGCTGCCCGAAACATGGCAACTCATTGCATGTTCTTTTGCCTGGTAGGGAGTCTGGATAGCAAATGTAAATGGGGAAAATGTTAAATTTGCTGCAGAACTGAATGCTAGATTTTTTTAATGAGGTTTAGAACAGATAATGTTATTTTTAAACCAGGTAATATTTTAATTCAATTTTAATATTTTAATTTTCTTGAATTTGAATTTCCAGCAATGGGTACTGATTACAGACTGTAGGTGTCTTATCAGCATCAACTAGGAATTCAAAGCAAGATAAAACAGCTATGCCTCTCTTTGTAAATACTCACATAGAGGATTAAGCCCAGTCCCGTTCATGTCAGAGAAATTCTCAATCACACTGGCTTGATAATCAATAAGATCTTCATGAAAGAGACATAATGTCATGCAATCTCATGTGGAGAAGCAAAGATTGTAGGTACATCTTTCAGAGAAATACTCTGAAATGTGTGATCACAGTGGAAAACTCTCCTAAAAGGAATTCTTTTTTGTTGACGTGATTATTAATTATTGTTGTTAAGCACTATAGGAGATCCAAAGGTTGGAGAGTTTAGAGAGATTCTATGCTGAATGATTAAACCTTACTTAACAATAGGGATAAAGATGTTATATGGGTTTTATTCATGAGGTTTTGGTTTGTGAGATTTGATATATATGTGGTGTTATGAAAAACATGTCAAGCAATACAACAGGATGCAGCCTTGGACAGTTTGTATCCAAAACCAAATGTTATCTATGGGTAGAAAACTTCCTGTCACAGTATTTTTCACTCTTTATCTAACCATTTCATTGTAATGAGAATTGTATGAACAAAAACTATCACATATTTAAAAAAATATGCTATTATAGCTTCACCCACGCACATAATTAGACCTCACTTTATAGAGATAGACAATTTGGCTACTCCAAGCAGATTGTGTTTTTCCCAAGGGAAAAGAAGTTTCTATAGATTTATATAATTGTTTCTAAATTAACCCAGTCATTTCGAAGCTTATAGCATTAAGATTTTCAGGATAAGTTTTTTTAACTCCAGGTTGCCAGTATACTTCTAGGGGTACAAATAGTGTAGTGTGCTTAATAAAAAATAAAAAATGCTGGTTTTCTAACTAATATGTGACATTTATGAAGGATCTATTTCCAGACCAGCTTACAGTGTGATTCCTCTTGGTGTTGGAAAAATTCCAGCCTAATATCCACCTCTTTTAATTGGGTTTGAAAAGGGCCCAAGAAAATTTTTGAACATCAAATTCAGTGCTTTGAAGTGGCCTGTTCATTTACCTCTTCCACACCAAAATTTCTGAGGATGAACCAGATATACACATTCAGTTGTATTAGTGGTGGGTTATGCATAAAAAGGCCCATAAATTTTTTAATTTACAAGAAATTTATGTAAGTTCAGACCTTGCCCAGGTGGCCTGTTTTGATGACACCAAATTCACCATTACACTTATGTCTTATCAAAATAAGATCTCATTAGAGTTTAAATCATGATAGTTCACACTGGAAATTCATTGGCAAGCAGACTGAACAGTTTCAACAAGCAAACAAGTTAAAGAAAATTAAGAAAAGATTAAGTTTTGTTTAAAAAAGGTGATTTTTTTCTTCGCAGAAAGGCAGATTTTTAACCAAACATTTCAACAAAGAAAACAAAGCCAAAGTAATTTTCATGTGGAAGTGGGCTCTCAAGGATGTTCTTTTTAACCTTTCTTTCTAGAATATAAAAAAAAGAATAAAGCTCATCCATATCAGCTTCACAGAAACAGAAGCTTTAGTGTGGGTTTCTACAACCTCAGTACTAATGGGTTACACCAATAAAGGTAGATAAAGGTAAAACATCTCTATTTAAACAGGACAGTAAATGTGTATGAAGTGTGGAAGCAAACAAAGGGTATTTTGGGACCAGGAGAACTAAACTAACTAGGGAGTAATTTTACTAATCTTCTCAGTACCAAAACTTTATAAGGATCCTAATAAATATATTTAGGAATCAACCATCAGCCTCTAAAAATAAGATCAAAGGATATTTTAATAATATCTTGTGTTTCAAACATATAATATTCTCAGTACCCTCTTTGGCTAACTGGGTCTCTAAGAAAGCGGAGAATTGCAAAAGCAAATGTAAAAATTAAGTTGCATTAATAACTTAACCCACCAGCAGATTCACTCCCCAGGCATGGCAATTAGTGCAAAGGGATGCAGAGGTATCCCTTGTTTCCCTGAGTGGGAGGCTGACTCTGGTTAGTGCCAATGGCACACAGAACTCTGGTTCACGCTGGACTGAAATTGGAGTTTTTTTAATATTTCTGAACAAAATTCTATTCACACTAGTGGCTAACATGTTATGCAGAGGGTCTCTGTTGGATGCTCTTGCATTTTCATTCTTGGGGGGAAGGTGAAGGATTAAATCTCTGCAGAAGGTACTGTTACTAACTCTCATACATAATTGCATACACATAGAGTGAGTGAGAATCCCTCTAGCAGAGCAGAAATTGAATTGAGGGGGCCACCTAATAAAATTACATGTGATTATTGCAATCTTGAGTATTTAATTACAATTTTTAACCCATGGGCTCTCAGACTCCCCCAGTGGAGCTATAATCAAACTGTGTCCCTACCGGGAGCAAAAATCCAGCATTCATAACAAAAAAATGACGACAGTAAATGGCAGTGGTTTTTACAAGAAATGCCAACATGAAAATGCTTGAGGCTGCTATGGCAAGAGATAAATACCTTGCAAAATCAGGATGAATAAATGCTTTAACTATGTCTTTGCTGCAATGAATGCTACTATGTCACACTCTGGTTAAATTTTGTTCTGGCACTATTCAGGTTGCAGTGTTGTCAGAGCTATGGTCTGATATCAGTCTTAGCCAGGCAACCTTGTCTTTTTTTTGGGTGCAGGTGGTAGGGCTGAGATTCTCTGGAAATCCTGGGGTGTGGAGCCAATCTGCTGTTTCAGTCTCCGGGCTGATACCATACAGGCTCAGTGAATACTGAGGGAGGAGAAAAGATCATCCAGTCTTCCCCAGAAACAGGAAACAGGTGAATGTCCTTCCAGCATCTGTAAGAGAAAAGGAAGCTAGACTTACACTGTGAAAGTTAGAGAGGAAGAAATACTCTCAGGCAAGTGTTAGGAAGACAGAGGGGACATAAAACAGGGAGACATGGGATAAATGGGAAATCCAGTGCCAGCAGTTCTCAGTTCTGGGGTATTTTGGGGGTGGGGAGGGGGAAGGAGAAATAAAAAATCACTGCATGTTCGTATCCCTGAACTTTTCTGGCAGAAATGCTCTTGTGTTTCTGAGCTATTGTTTGTATTCTACAGCTTCTCCTTTCCAATTATTTTTCTGCTACTGTGTGGGATACAATGATGCACAAAACATACTTTCAGTACCAAAGTGGGGAGGATGCCAATCAAACAGCAAAGTCTTCACCTGCACCAGCACAGACTTTTTGGAACCCCTTTGCTTTGCTCTTACAACCACAAGAACAGCCAACATAAGTCAGCCCAAGGGGTTGCCTGGTCCCTTCTCCTGGCTCTGCCTCAGAAACAATGTAAAAAGCATATCCAGAAATACTCCGCTGCACATATTCCAGCAACCAGTAACCTGCAGCTCAGGCACCTGCTGAAGCAGTGCTGATTCTCTGTGTGTAACTGTCCTTGCTAGATTTTCCAGCTAAGAAATCTCCACTATTTACATGGACCCTCTTTTGCCCCACATTGTCTCTTTCTCACTGGAGAGCACAATATTGTTCAAAATCTGCCACAGAGTGTGGCTTGTATCCAGAGGATAAAACCAGCTTTACTTCCAACCTTGAGGCTGATCAAATTACAATAATTTACCACCTCCTAGACTCTACACACTGTTTAAGTCGCCTGAAGCAGACAATGCATTCCCTCCATGAAGAGAAACTTCAGGAAGAACATCTGAGGTAATTTCAATAGAAAAATCTTTGATAAAAAGAATGTCTAAACAAAGAAACAACATGCCTTGCACAAAAAGGTTCTATTGAATACTTTTGCAAAAACATTTATTGTTTGTAAATTACCACATGTTGTCTGATGAAAGTAGGATTGGGAAAAAGAAAAAATATCCAAGGATATTTATGCTACCAGTAATCTTCCTAGGCATCTGAAAGTTAGGATATTTTACTAGCTGTCTTCTTTACTTACATCACTTAACCCATAAAAGGTGTGTTTGCTCTTTTTTTTTAAATGTACACTTGCTTTCCTTCCCCTCTTTCCATCAGACAAGAAAAAAGTACTAGCTGGGGAACTCTTTTTACTTAAAGTACACAAAGACCTTTCCTGATCAATATTTCTATTGACATTTCTACAGTCATTAACATTTTGTGTTTGTTGTTCTCATAGCCTTCACTTGTTTGTATGTGAAATAAAGCATGTTTTCCCCCTAAGATTGATAAGCTGAGTTTGAGCAGTGTGTGTTATATTCTGGTACCAACTGCATTCAAACCAGGCTATGACATTAGATGATCACCAGATAAAATGTAATCATCTGTCTTGTGTGTGTGTTTTCGTTTTTAAAAAACAGTAGTCAAAATATTTACTAGTAAGTAAAGGGACCATTTCAGCACATGGAGATAGTCTGAGTATTTTAAAGTGGGGGAAATGCACATATTGGAAAAGAATAAATTATTAAGACAAAGTCAAAAAGGATTTGCATTTGAATTCAGTGTTAAACCTAATTTGTCTTTTCTTTGTATGTGTTTCTGAAATGAAGAATGACAAAAATGCAGGTTTCTGACACTGGAAAATTGTGCTTCTTCACATTTTGCACACTAATTCAATAGATACTCTCATGTTACAGTTACATCTAACATTTGCCTCTCACTTAAAGAAAAGTACTATGAAAAGAAAAAAATGTTCACCATACATTACCTGTTAACATGAAAGGTTTTAGTTTTCTTGAAAACTAAAACTCCTTTCTGAACAGACTAGTTTACACTGTGGGTTTACTCACATTTTTAAAAAATTTATCTTTCAACTCCACTGTCTGTATATATATCCATATATTCATATATATCCACACATATCTGCATATACTCCCCACCAGGATTCCTGCCCTCAGCTCTGGGTCCTCCAACATGAGAAGGACATGGACCCAGAGGAGGGTCACAAAGCTGATCAGAGGGCTGGAGCACCTCTCCTGTAAGGACAGGCTGAGGGAGTTGTGGCTGTTCAGCCTCAAGAAGTGAAGGCTCTGGGAAGACTTTACAGCACCTTCCAGTACCTAAAGGGGCTACAAGAAAATTGGAGAGGGACTGTTCACAAGGACATGGAGTGATAGGACAAGGTGGAATGGCTTTAAAATGAAAGAGGGTAGGGTTAGATTAGCTAAGAGAAATTTTTTACTGTGAGGGTGGTGAGGCCCTGGCACAGGTTGCCCAGAGAGGTTGTGGAAGCCCCATCCCTGGAGGTGTTCCAGGCCAGGCTGGATGGGGCTCTGAGCAATCTGGTCTAGTAGAAAGTGTCCCTGCCCATGGCAGGGGAAATGGAATGAGATGATCTTTAAGGTCCCTTCCAACCCAAACCATTCTATGATTGTACAGACCTGTGAACATAAGATGGTACCTTCCCTGTGAGAGCAAATAGAGCCTAGATTTGATCAGGGCGAAATGCCTCAGAATGTCCACTAAGAACATTTTAAATGGTCTTTTTATATACTTCTATCTTCAAAAAAAAGGAGAAGGGTGATATAATGTGCATACTAGATCCTTATGTGCATGCACTTACATCAAAATTTATTGGTTTAACAAAATGGAAATTATCTTAAAAAGAAGAAACAGATTTATTTTCTTTGGGCAATTACTTAGAATTAGTAGGATTATTCCTCAGATTTATTGTGACCCTTCCAGACTTACACACAGCACAACAAAGTCTGATTTGCAACCTATTTACAGCACACAGACAATACAGTGCACTAACCAGAAGGATGCAAATCAGTGTAGCTGATTAACAAAAGGCATCAGAGGACAACTTGAAATTATTGGATACTTCTATTCTATGTTTTTGCTCTGCTTGTTCTGATTCGTCACACAATAATAATAGTAATAAGTAACTTGGCATTTCCATAATGTTGTTCTTCCTTAGCTCAGAATGGTTCTTTCCAGGTTTACTTCAGATAAAACAGGTCAATACCCATCAGACTGAGGGCAATCAGGCCAGAACTACTCATTCACAACTTAATTTTCAAGTGTGTTCTTGATGTTATCAGTTGCAGGCAACCCTACCTTCACCTGCTTTTAATTCCTCTGAGTAAATGGAGCAAGGGGAAGTCTCAGGATTGGATACGAAATAGCTCTGGGAGAATTTACTTCTGACCTTTTGTTGGTGTTGTCTTTAATTTGCCATTTGCTACTAGCTAATCCTGTAGGTTAACAACTGAGCAAAGAGAAAGCCAGTTAAGAAGCGGAATGCGAAGATAAACTAGGTATTAAAAAAATATAAACTACTGCTTCCCCATGCAAATAATACATGTGCATCAACCACCCCATTCTTAGGCTGAAAAACCTTCTGCAGCACACGTGCAAATTGAATCAGGTTATTCAAAATATGTCTGATTTGATTATTTTCACAAGTTCAAAGTGTTTGTAATGCAATTCTGTGTTACTATAATCTCTGTCTCGCAAGGTCTCTGTTGAACTCAGTGATAAAAATTTCCTTTGGCCCTATTGGAAGAGGACAGAGACCTGCAGTGAGGGCTTTGGAAAACTTAGTAATCTGGGGATTGCATGCAAGTTTTCTATAAGCATACAATTAAGTCTGTGACTACTGAAACAAGTAAGTTTGGGCTTACTATGAATTTGTGACATGGTCAGATGAATCCTCAGGGGTTCTTGGCAGCACAGGCTCAGACTGAAACTTTTGGCAGAGAAGTTAATGTTGCAGCATTTTCCTTACCTATCACATCACTACAGACTCTCCTATGCGGTCTCACATCCTCCCACTGCTGTTAATCCTGCAGGGACACAAAATGCCTCAGAGTTTTAACTGCTGACAAACACGGAAAAAAACAATAGGGCCTCTAAAACAGCAGGAAAGATCCCACAAACCTTGTTTCTTTAGAAAACCAAGGGTTAAGACCATATCTACTGAACTTGTTTACTTCTTAATTCCTTGTGTTTTTGTCAGGAGGCTCAGGACAAAATATGGACAATCCAGATAAGTTGCATTCTGTCAATTGAATTGTTATTCCCTATGTAGCAATTCTTGGTTAAAGACTCACACTTGTGATTCATCAGCTGGAAAATTCTGACTTCATCTTACCTAGCAACATAGTTCTTAGGACACAGATGATGTGCTTGGATTTATCCTTCAGATGTTGAAAAGGATCTGATGCTCTGCAGCCTGTAGGAACACAGCCTTTGCAAGAGCTGTGCTGCTGACAGGGGAAGACAGCAGGGAAGGAAAGAGTCTTGGAAGGAAATTTGGAGTTGAGACACATCTCTTGCTTTGGCAGGGTGAACCCATAGGAATTTCAATAGAGCAGCAAAACCTGTTGCCCGCAGTGAGATAATTTTGAAGGAACAGTTGTGAATGGAAACCCATGGGAATTTCTTGTCCTTTAAGCAGGTTTTTCCCGTATGCTGAATAACCTGGCCCCTTATTACTGCTCTCTTTCTTATTATCTCCCATGCACACAGAGGGCATAAATATTGTTGAAATGTCAGTCTTGATCATCATCAGCTGTTCACTCTCTCTGAGCTACAGACTGCATTTTCACATGCAACCCCTTCTGATATCCCAGGACATTTCACTGAACTTAAATGTGTCATCTAATAACATCACAGAACAGACAGAGCCAAGGATTAAAGGCAGAACTGTTGAAAAAATTGTATTTTCTAAAAAACAGTTTAAAAATTTAAAAAACATCTGTATTGATTTGGAGTTGACTCTCATTTAGGTACCAAATAGAAAGAAATTGATATTAAAAATATTGTTATTTCTATTGAGCTGGAAAAGAAATAAGGTTTATGGTATTCTTAAAAAAAGCAGCATCTTTTTTTTTGTGTGCATTATTATCCTAAGCCATGCACAGAATAGAAATCTTTCTAATGTTTTCCACTGGGAATTCCTCTTTCTCTCCATGACACTTGGAAATTTTGAAATAAAATAACACAGCTACCATCTTTTTCCAGAATATTTTTGTATTGAAACATTTATGAGTGTTACCTGTGCCTCTAGCTAAGTCTGTTCTAGAAATAGGGATTTTCTAATAAAAAAAAAAACCACCAGTCAACACTCCACTCACTTCAAATGATGTCACTTGGCACTTGAGATCAACCAGCATCTCATCTCAGATTTAGACCAATTCAGTACCAAGAGCTTTACCGAATTTTATGTTATGGGGGTTTGGCATATCAAATCAAAGTTTTGAGTCCAATGTAACCTTTGATCACTGGTGATCCCAAAATGCTGTCCAGCAGTCAAATGCAGATGTGAAATTTCAGAACATCACTCAGTTCCAGTTAAGTGAATGAGTTCAGTTTTCAGATCCATTTTTCATGAGAATCTGTTCTTCTGCTATTTAGTATCACTCAGTACTTTCTAATAAAAAATTCAGATTAAAATTCTTTCTAATAAAGAATACAGAATTAATTTAGCAAAAGGGTTAGTAGGAAGGCTATTATATAAAGTTTATAAAGTCAAGTCACAACTAGTGCAGAATAAAATTATTGTCTTGCAAGTCTATGCCTCTTTCTACTAAGGTCTTTAAATACAATTCTTTGAAATTAAAACACCCTGCTGGTTTTGGGATAGTTTTCCCCATAGTATCTGTATGGGGCTGTGTTTTGGATTTGTGCTGGAAACAGTGTTGATAACAGAGGGATGTTTTAGTTACTGCTGAGCAGTGCTGACACAGAGTCAAGGCCTTTTCTGCCGCTCACCCCACCAGTGAGGAAGCTGTGGGTGCTCAAGAAGCTGGGAGGGGACACAGCCAGGACAGCTGACCCCAACTGACCCAAGGGACATCCCACACCATATGGCGTCATGGTCAGCTCATAAAGCTGTGGTGAGAAGAAAGAAGTGGGGAACATTCTGAGTGATGGCATTTGTCTTCCCAGGTCACTGTTACGTGTGATGGAGCCCTGCTTTCCTGGGGGTGGCTACACACCTGCCTGCCCATGGGAAGTGGTGAATGAATTCCTTGTTTGGCTTTGCTGGCATGTGTGGCTTTTGCTTTACCTGTTAAACTGTCTTTATCTCAACCGATGATTTTTCTCAGTTTTACCCTTATGATTCCATCCCCCATCCGTCCTGGCACCAGGGCAGAGTGAGGGAGCAGCTGTGTGGGGCTGAGTTGCCGACTGGAATTAAACTACAACAATTTTCAATATTCAAAAGTAACACCCCTCATCTTCATATAGAGACTTACATCCACAGACATATCTTCAAAGATTTTTTTCCCAAGTAGTAATATGGAAATACTGAACCAAAACTCTGCAAGGAGAAGAACTGGAAGGACACAATTTCGTTATTCAGATTCAATCATACTTGAGTGACTTCAAGAAAATGATAAGCCACTTTTCATGGTGGATTTAATTGATGACTCTTATTAAAAGATAGTTTCAGTATCTTACTACACTGAAGTTTAGAAACTGTTTTGTTTCTAGCCTTAATGTCTTTAAAGATAACATCATTTTTTTCTGATGCCACTATTTCTTTTAGAATAAATAGCTCTTCACAACGCTCATTCTGATCCCCAACACATAATTATAACCTCCCATCTCATCATAGTGGTCATTCTGTGAGGAAAAATAATCTTCACTAAGTGTCATCACATTTGTCCTACAAGATTTAAGTTAAAAAGTCCCTACATGGACCATGACTTGGTTTGACGGTTGAATTGCTCTATTATTAGCATTTGATAATTTAGGAATAACTAAATCTTGAGTATGTATGGAAACGTAAGGGCATAATATGCTGCATTTTCTCAGAGAGGAAGTGTATCTTTGTTGTCCAGTGCAAAAATGTCTCCATTTTTCTCTCTTTTCCCTCCTGCCATAGGATCATAATCAGCTGACTTGCATTCAAAAGCCAAAAAAGTTAGTGACCAAAAGAACTAAAGATTGTCATATGTTAAGATGATAGTCACAGGAATAAATTTGGAGTATGTTAGACTTCTTTTTATTATTCCACATAATTTAACATAATTTCTACCATTGCTATTTATGTTTTTATGCTGTAAAAGTAATGACTTCAATGTCTTTTGTGTGGAGTGTACAGTAAATCTTTTCCCAAGTACTCATATGACACAGCAAGCTTAGGTCTCTTTGTTCATTTCAACCACATCTAAACAGAAAAATAACTGGATTTGGAGAGATGTATTCTCTGTACTGATGAATAATTTTGGTAAGGATTACTGGTAGGAGAAGTATTCTCATTTTTGTGATCTCTAGAGGGAGATTATATCTCAGCATGGTAAATCAGCAATTTTCCTTTTTAGACAAAGGAGATTTTGGAATGCATTATTACTTAATGTCCATTTGATGTGTCTTTGACATACATTTGACAGGTCACACATCTGGTGAACACCTCCAGGTTTCATTGCTAAGTCTTTACCTCATTCTGATCTACCTTGATGAAAGTGGTGCGACCACATTTACAGCAGTGGGGCTCTACCCCAGCAAAACCTGAATAAGTAACCTGCAAGCTGGATCTTCAGACTGTTTCTTCTTAATGTAAATTTGAAATGAGGTGTCATGCATGCAGCAAGAAGTTTAGCTTTTGCATCAGTCAAAGGAACAGTTAATTAAAATTTAATACAAGTAAGTTGGTGTTGAAAGAGTTTGGGTTTTAAAGTTAGAGAATAGTTAAAGGTGGTTATAAGTTACTGTGAGTTGAGTAGAGTTGGAGTTGCATTCATAGTTCTTTCTTTTAGTTGTTATTAAAGTTGAAGTCCCTTGTGATGCAGTTTTTAAATGCTGTTATAGGTTGAGTGAGACCAACCAAGTTAAGGTGAAAGGTTTTGCAGGTTTGCACCCAGGTCTGGAAGTTCAAAGAATCATTTAAAATAAAAAAAACTAATGAAATCCTTTGAGTTCCTTTTTTGACAGGACTGTGTTCCAGAAGGCAAAGGCCCTCACCCATGGCAGAAGGGCTAAATTTAGAAATTCTACCACTGGCCTGTCACTTGGCTCCATGGTAACATGAATTTCAATAAGGACATTTTCCCGCCTGAAAATCTGGATGACATCACCCACCAATCCTACCCCGGACACCACGAGTCATTGGGTGAAGAACCCGATGTCATCCTCGAGGCCAAGACCAATGAACTGACTTTTCAGGGGACTTCACCAGTCAACACTCACCCAGAGGCGGGACCATGGGCGGTGACAGGAGGGGCTAGAAAAGGAGATATAAAGGGAAACACAGCCCCCAGAGGTGCTTTCTGTGTCCCACCTGGCTTCGACTTTAGTCTCCAAGTGGGCTTGCACCAGGAGCTCTCTTTCTCTCGAGACCCTGTGCAAGGGGATAGCCAGGCGTAGCCCAGTGCTGGGATACTGGGCCAGCTCTGATAAAATCTACCTTGTTTTGGACAAGGTCCAGCACTGCAAGGGTACTTGTTGTTGGGGAAAGTTGCCCTTTTCTGCGCAATTGGAGTATTTTATCAGGTGTGGACCCCGACTTTTTTTTTCTCTTTAATTATTTTAATTTTGTTTAATAAATTTGAGGTTCCTCTTTTTCAAAATTTTTGAGAGTTGTCTCGTTTTTAACAGAGGTCTGAAAAATTCATACTTAATTTTACATTTCATAAAATTTCTGTTCAAATAGAGCATACCACAGACTCTATGCAGTTCCAATGCAAATCCTGCACCAGTTCCAGTCATGCCAGTTCCCAAAAAACCACCGTAAATTTTTTGAAGTTTTCAAGATGGAAGGAATTTTTATCAGAATAAAAATGTCAAGTTTTTATCAGTATGACCTTTGTGCTTATGGCCATTTGGTGGAATGTGTCTCATAGCTCCTAGAAAAAGTCCTGCAAGTCCTACTCAAATATGATCCCACCAGCCATCTCAGTACAGTGCCCTGTGGAGTTGTTTGGTTCAATGCAAATCATGTCAGGAAAGGGGCTTGAGTTCCTGGTTGCTAAGTAGGATCCGTAGGAGGTGGCCACAGATCCCATTCGAATAGCTCATAACTTTACCTCATTTGTGCACTGAGGCTGAATCTTGAAAGTCTTATGCCTGAGTTAATACTTTCCCATAGTATTAAGGTTTATCCAGCTGACTGAAACATCTGTAAGAACATCCACAGCTCTCACAGAAGAGAGCTAGAAATGAGACTCAAAGGCTCTCTCAATGTCTATATATTCATGTGTGTCTTGGAAAACAAGGCCAAGGGTTTGGCTCATTACTGGCTATAGCCCTATATGTGAATTCTTTTGCTGAGAATGACAAGCATCCTGAGCACACCTAAATCCATCCTGCCCTTACCCTGAAGGTAGCTTATTCTCTTCTTAAACCTGTCTTTGGATAGTTTGAACAAATAGTAGCTCAGACTAGTTATGACCTGTTTTTGCCCTGTTTTAATTGTCTTGACAATTATCTGGGCTTCTAAAATTTTTCTCACATGATTCACATATGTCTTTCTTCTGCCCAGCATGGCAATTGTATGTGTGTGAAAGAAAATGGAAGGCAGGTTGTAGCCATGCTCTTTCCCTTAACACAAAATTACACTATTTCAAAGTTATAAAGACACTTGTCTTTACTACACAGTACACAGCAGCTGATTTTCCTCCTCATTTCATATTTACGTTAGGTCTTTTGCATCAACAGTGCAGCTGTTGCATATATTTGGTGGGGATTTCAGTAGTGTGAGAGTTTCAGATATGGAATACCTTCTTCACCCAGGGCAGTTGGTATCTTACTGATAGCAACTGGTAGTTTTCAAAAGGGAACATTTTACTGAGTGAAAAGCAATGAAAATGGAACTCTGTCTCTAAAAGAAATCTAAGTCTAAAATTTAACTGTAATAATTACTATGATAATAATGGTGTATTAAATTCAAGAAATGAGCAATCAGCATGACCATGGACCCCTAAGAGGTGTTTATTAGTGATGCCATGTACAGAGGACCCATCTGGAAAGCTGACACTTCATTTTTAGTACTGTGCTAAGCATCAGAGTTCTTAAGCCAATCTGCAGCCTAAATGGAATAATCAGAGGCTGATAAGTGAAGTGATTTCTCTAACTAAAGTCACATGCGAAGCCTGTGGCAGACACAAGAAAAAAGCCAGGTGTCCTGGATCCTCTGCCAGTGGTTCACACACTGTGCTGCATTGTCTTTCTGTACCTTCTAAGAGGGTTTCCAGACCCTTTCATGCTGTGCGCACAGACACCTCTATGCTGTAAGCCCTTCATGTGCCATGCCTGGAATGCAGCATGGCTGCATAAAACAGCACAAAAGCAGCATGCCAGGTAGAGTGTAGAAATGAAGAAAATGTTATTCAGATGGCATTGGAAACTCCTCAGCTTTTTCAAATAGTAAGCTAAAAAATACAAGGTAAAAATGACGTGTTCGCAGTGCATCATTCTTCTCCTGCAGAATATTAGTCACAAAGATTTGGAAGGGGGTATGAACTGTTCAATATGGACTATTGCTATTATATAGACACAGTAGAATGAATGTAGCAGGACAATCTGCAAGCAACAAATAATGCAACATATTCTCTGTTACATCATTCCATCATCCACTTAAAAATTTGGGAAGAATCAGTGGGATAGTGTCAGGTTTACAGAATTTGTAAATATCTCCTCCTGACCTGTTTCTCAGTAATAAAATAGGGTGTTTTATCTGAACAATCCTAGCTCAAGAATGGAGTTGCCATTAGCTTCAGGATCAAGCATTCATTAACCTTGTTCAAAGGCAATAGTCATCTCTACAGGACAGTTCTAAGAGAAGTAATAAGGATCTGATATGGCTACGTGTATGTCTAGGGCTTTCATGAAAACAGTCTGTGTGTCAGTAGATAATTATTTTGTATGAGTTCTGGATGTTGGCCCAGATAAACAAAGGCATTTAGTAGTCGAAGCTACAGTTGTTTAATGCTGAAATGTTTTGCAAAGCCTTTCCAAGAGCTGTCAACTCTTTCAGGCTGACCTGTGGCAAGCTGAAAAAAAGATGGTGCATGTTTTATTTATGATGTTTCATTTTTATCTGTTCACATATTCATTGTCTTGATAGAACAATCTTTAAACTACTTTTGTGGAAAGATGCCTTTCCATTAGCAAACTTCTTTTTGAGATGCAATCTGCAGCAATGGTCAGATATCAAGCCCATTCAGGACAGTACCCAAGAAGCAAAAAGGTCTCACTAATAAAAAAATTCTGCTGTCTCTAACATTTGGGTTTCATCTTTTAACTTCACCTTGTTATCCCAGGAAGAGGGTGGAGATTTTCTATAATGAAGTCTGTATAATACTAAACACAAAGGGGAAGGTACTGAAAATCCATTTTGCAACACAGAACAAGGGCAGACGGTCCAAGAGAGGCCTCTGTGTCAAAGAATTATTCCTTATGGGGAACGAGATGCGAGGGGTTACAGATTGTGATGAAGAGGGAAAGGTACTGCAGACCTCAGAGCCTGGAGAGAAGTACAACACCTCTGTATGACCACCGTGGCATGACAGCAATCTGACATCAGGCCCACGGAGAGCCAATTCTCAAAAATACCTTTATGTGTCACTGAAAAAAGATTTCAGGCACCTCTAAGAGATTTGTTTTCTACACTGAACTCACAAAGACATTCATGGTACTGCCAACATAGATCTGCTAACTCCAACCGAGCCTTTTAAAGCTGGGAGCCCTTTACTCTACTACTTAAGGGAGAAACAGAATTTCTACATTCCTTCCCTTCTGGGAGACACATGGGGCAGGCCTGGGTGCAGTAGTCAGGGTCAGGTAAACAGAACTCAGTACACAGCAAGAAGGGCATACCTTGCTGCATGCATGGGGGAGTTAAAATGAACCAGGCTGTCGCCCTTCAGCTAAAAGTCCTCAGCAATGAAATTCCTACTATTCCTAGCACAGAATCCATCCTTTGAGGAATTACTCAGTCCTTAATGTAGAGAAATGCAGTTGTTTGGCCAGAACCACAATGAGTTTGCAGCTAGCTCAGAGCTATTCTGTCTTAGCTCACCCCGCAGACTCAAAAGAACTGGGATTTATGCTTTTTGTCAATGCAGCATTTAGAGGGTCAGAGAAGAGACAGGACTTCAGGTTTCCTGTCATGTATGTCAGTATTCAGACCTTGTGGGAAGGAGTCCAAGAGGTACTGATGGAGACATCTTCACTTGGATGTCTCCAGGACAGTCAGAGAGTGATAAGTAACAGGCAGGGCAAAGTTAATGTGAAAATTTACAACTTTGTAATGTTATCTACTTTGTGGCTTCTCCTCTCCCCTCTGTCAAGCTATACTCACTTCTTAATTATCATAGTGAAAGTCCAGTGTAACATTAACGAAGTCCTTCATATTAATTCATATGCATTGGTAAGAATTAAATTCGAATACAGCTCTCAAAAATTACCATTTGCATATCTCACTAGAGCAAATGAATTGCACTGAGTCACCATGAAAATTGACTGGGTAAGCTAAACACATAGTTTGGCTGGAGTCAGCAAGCAGGATACTTTGTCTCCACTCCCACAGACAGAAATCCACACCAAGATTTTTTGGTGTGCAAATGAGCCTGATTTACTTTGATTATAAAACAGACTCATAGCTTAATAAAAGAAACCAAATTGCCTTAACTTGCATGTGCATGTGGAACCTCCATAAATTATGGCCATATATAATGAATGGAATAAAGCCACAAAAGTTACATGAAAGCAAATGTTCCAATCAAACTTATGCTATGGTGCAAATCTGAAGTGACTTCACCAAAGTCAGTGAAGTTTCCCTGAGTTTACATTGGCTTAGCTGAAAACAGATTCTCCTCATTAGCATTCAGCTGAAACTTTCACATGACAAGCAGCATCATGAGGCTGATTTTTAAAGATGCAGCTTTCTTCACATTACGTGTAAGATTCCTGCTCTCTGTGCAGCCTGAAAATAACATCTTGGAAAAATATTGCTTCTGAAGGAGACTGGTCAGTATTTAACATTTTTTGTCATCATATACTTCTTCATGTGTGCTTGATGTACTTAACAGTCCTCTTCTCCTGGGTACAAAATACCCAACATTCAAGCATTGGTAAAGATCAGATTTCATTTGGCTCTCTGCTTCCAGTGTTTGTTTCAGGGAAGGCATATAGTATCCCCACCAAATTATGAGTGCTGACTTTTTCTACCAAGAGTTGGGAGTATGTCTTTCATATTTTCTAAGGAAATAAGTCGGGAGCAAATATGTAGCCTTGTTTTAAAATTCAGCATTCATGACAGCCATTGTTCAAAGTCTCAGACTGATAAAAAGGACAGAAAAATCTGTGAAATTCCAGACATCATGTATTTAATATGCCAAGGGGCTGGAACTGCAGACCTGTGCTGCAAGTTTGCTTCCCAAAGTGAACATCCCTTTACAGGCAGGCAGGTGGGTGCTCTGGCATGAGTGCGTGATGCAGGAGCTGGTGTGAGCCCACCCCTCCAGCAGACAGAATAGGAAAATAGCCCCAGAGGTCATCACCTGAGCTGATGTCCCTTCCAGTGACTGTGATATTGCAACAGCTCCAGCTGCCACCAACACATTTTTCAGTGGATGAATCACTGGGATGGTTTACGAAAAGTGTTTATGGGCCTGACACAGAAATTATTTCTGCTGTTGACCTGTGAACTAAGTGAACTCACCAACACACACCATGTTCCTCTCTTATCCACAGGTTTTGATTCTGACATTTTGAGCCCTTTTGACAGAAGAACATAAATCTTAACTCCAGCTTCATGTTTACCTCTGAGCAATGGCTATGCGTGGGAGTAACTGCTGGCAGAAATTTTGACCAGACTTAGACCAAGTAAAGTCACTTCAAATTCACTTTTCTCTTTCTCACGCACAGGAATTCTCCTATAGAAGGATGTTGTAATGAGGGTGTGACACACAGGAATGTCAGGGAAAAAATGAACTGCATTTTTTTGCTGGCATATAGAGATCTAGGGTAAGGGTTAAAAAAGTTACTGCACTTTCCTGATGTTAGAGGTGGAGAAAACTATTTTTAGGGACCTTGATAACCTCTGAAGTAGCCCCCCAGCTCTCATACCTCATAGGAAATGTTAATTGCTGCCATAAAAGCTTGTCTTGGATCTCAGCAGCTGTCTTGCAGAGAGGGGAAATTCTCACCCCACATACAGAAACTTCAACAGGAGGCAGGAGCATAGCATGAACTTGACAGACTCAGCCTCTTAAATAATCAAGATGCTTTGTGGGAAACACAGGAGATCCCAGAGCCAGAAACACCTGCCCACTGTTGCCAAAGAGGGCTGCCACGTTCCCTCTGTGCCGTGACTGCAGTGGGCAGCCGAGCCAGGAGCAGCTGTCTGCCCTTGAGGGAAAGCATTGCGAGCAGTGCTTGTTCACACTCCTTTTTACTGTGAAAAGCATCTATTTACCGATGTTTAAAAACACACAGTCGAAGTTATGAATGACTGCCACATCCTGCTCCTCTCGGAGTACTGCTTTTATCACAACAGGCGTTGGGTTAAGGCTGCCATTGCACGGTGGGGAGTGCAGGGCTCCATGCTTTAGAATAGCTTCATTAGGAAAAACACAAACAAACACCTCCCTCGAAGCAGCAGGTTTTCTGTTTACTGTTTCCCCAGAGTTTCCAGCTGAGAAGCAACTTGAACCTTACTCTGTCTTGTGGTTTTATTGCTGTTTTCAATGAGCTTAGCATCATGAAGGCAGGTTTGAAGCTGTTCTCCTCTCCCCCGAAGTCATGACTGAGACCTTTTTCCAGTGCTGAGGATGGGATTGAAGTAATCAACCCAGTTCCAAGGTGAACACGTGATGGGGACTATCATTTTAGTCTGCCCACCATTTGCCAGAGTGGAGACATGGAGCAGCAGCAAAGAGGAGTGGCCAGGAGTATTGGAACTTTAAAATCATTCTTCCTGAGAAAAAGAGAATGAACAAAATTCAGACGTTTAAATACCAAAATACCCCCCTTCTTCTTTCCCACAGGACCTTCGCTTAGGCTGTGTTGTGGATGTCACACTCGAACTAATGACTGTGACCTCCCTTTGTGCCCACTCACTGACAGAGGACACACAGTGACATAAAACCATCTCCATCCATGCCCAAACTTCTCCTGTGCAACGGGAGCTAGGGAGGGACCGTAATTTGAGCTGAGACAGTTGAAGTAGGTTTGATAAAATTAGTTTTGCATGTCAGGCCAAAATATGAGCCAAGTAAGAATAAGGTAATTTTGATATGAAGGACAACTTGCAGCAGCTTCTGGGGTTTCTTGGTACTGAGCCAGGAAGGAGTTTGGAGTCTCAGAGCCAGCTCTGCTCTTTTCTTGACAGAGGGCAGCAGTTTACTGTGAGCTGGTCAAAGGATTATATCCTACTGTTTCAGAGTGTGAAGCATTTGGGAGCTGCTGAATGGGGCCAAAATAAGATTATAGGTGCAATGAGGACTTTTCCTCAGTCATATGCCCTAATACTGCAGATTTGCTCCAGCAAAACTATCTCATCCACAAGTATAAGGACAGCCCATCATAGCAGCCTTTTACACATTCTGGAAAGCCATCTCAAGAGATTCCTGGTGATAAAACATTTCATTTGCTCCAGTTAGGGCCCTTAGATGATCAGATCAGATTTCATATAGATAAATAGCAGCCAGCTAGATAGAAAACAGTAAAATACTTCACTCGATACTTCCAATTTCAAGTTCAACTCAATGTCACAGAAATAGCCTTGCTTAGAAAATATCTGTGAATCAAGATACTTAGTGCTTCAAGTACATCCAACAAGATCTATCTAAATAGCAGCATTAACAAAATGATAGTGTGTCCAGCCTCTAGGTGCAATAAAGCAGAAAGCACTGAGATTTTCTGCTTGGCTGTGTTTAACTCTTCAATGAAATTTTTCATCTGTATTTCCAGACTTTAGGATTTTTCTCTGTAAGTGGGCAGCAATCTCTGCCTCACAAAGTAGAAATTTCTGCAGCAGTTTTAGTGTGTTGCAAAATTTGAGTTTTGAAACACAACAAAGAAAAGCAGTGAGTCCCTGTGGACAGGACTCAAACTGTTTACAAGCAAGTAGGGAAAGCCCCTCATGATGGAAAAGATACAACAACAACAAAATTTTCATTTAAACAAACACCAGATACGAACTAGCCCACTCTTTCAGATAACATCCATGACTTACTGAACTGTTGCAAAAACATAGTCATTGTGTTGCTAAAAGAAAGTGAATGTTTGGTTTAAACACAGCTGCAAAAATACCTGGGAAGAAACCTAGAGTCTTGAGTCTCATATGGTTGTCAAAATGAAGTGAAATGACAAGGAGGACCTACCAAATGAAATACTTCTACATTCTTCTCATATATAGTTTGCACTGTACAAGTAAAAAATCATGAGACTTCCTGTTTTGTAGCTAAATCTTACCAAACTAATTATCCATAAATTTACAATGAATAAACCATTCAAATGAATTTCTGAATCAAGCTGCTAGTGAAGTTTGCCTTTCTGCAAAACAAAGCCCTCGGAGCTGCATTCTCAGATTCATAGCCATTCTCAGATTTTAACTGGGGTCTGAGGCACCCTTGTACAGTCAGTGATTCCACAAAACTTTAGTTTGGTTTTGGTTCTGGTTTTTTGGGGATTTTTGTTGTTGTTGTTTGGGATTTTTTGGGGGGTTTTGTTTGTTGGTTTGGTTTGGTTTTTTTGTTTTCGTTTGGGTTTTTGTTTTGTTTTTTGTTTTTTGTTTTTTTTGTAATTCAAAGGCAAACAGAGTTTCTGCAGTAGACTCTATTCATGAAATTCGTGAAATTCGTGCTGACCACTGAGTTGAGAAAAAGTGAAAGTATAGAAACCTTATCACTTATGCACTTTCTATCTGTATTGGTAGCTCGGGCTTGGCATTGAGTACTCGTGGCTTCCTTTTACACAAAGGCTGTATGCCACTATTGTAGGTGTCCCAAGTGAAGGTGTCTACATCTGTACGAGTCACCTTGGGCTGCTGTCACAGAGAAGAGGGAATCAGCCAATGCAGTTCCCACAGACTGCTTGTGATGCAGCTAAGTGACTATGTCTGGTCACATGAACTTGACTGTATTGACACAGCCCCCAGTGAAAGGCTAGCGAGTACACTGGATAGGCTTGGGCAAAAGGATGCCATCTCCAGGGACCTGCACAGGCTTGGGAGGTGGGCCTGTGCAAACCTCATGAAGTTCAGCAAGGCCAAGTGCAAGGTCCTGCACCTGGGTCAGGGAAATCCTCACTATCATGCAGGCAGGGTCATGGATAAACTGAGAAAGACTTGGGGATATAAGTAAACAAAGATTAGATATGGTCTGGCAATGGGCATTCCCATCCCAGAAAGCCAACCACATCCTGGGCTGCATAACAGGCAGCATGGCCAGCAGGTCAAGGGCGGTGATCCTGCCCCTCAACTCCATTCTCATGAAGAAAGGCTGAGAGAGCTGGGGTTCTTCATCCTGAGGAAGGGAAGGCTTTGGGGACAGCTCCTTGCAGCCTTTCAATGTATAGAGGGGCCTTACAAGAAAGATGAAGAGAGACTTTTCACTGGGGCTTCTACTAGGAGGACAAGGGGTACTGGCTTTAAACTAAAAGAACGTGAAAAGGACATAAATAATTTTTTTCAATAAGGGTAATGAGGCAGTGAAACAGGTTTCCCAGAGAAGCTGTGAACGCTTCATCCCTGCAAGTGTTCAAAGCCAGATTGGACAGTCCATGGCAGTGCAGGCTGGGATAAATGATCTTTGAAGGTCTCTTCCAACCCGAATCTTTCTGTGATTTTGTGACAAGTAGCTCAGATGTAGGAACTGCACTGTTGACCCCTAGTGCTAGGAGAGATGGATCCCTTCCACAACCTCAGTGCTGGGCTGGGAAGTGTCAAGGTTGAGATACCTGACAGCGTACAGGTCTATAATGGTCAAGACAGTTGAAGCCAAGGCTGTGTGAAAAAACCCCCTTGAACTCATGTTAAAGTATTTAACATGCTTAGAATTTGCTGTTTTGAGAGGCAGGTTTGGTCTGGCAAAGGCTTTGTGGTGCAGGTAAGTCCTGAAAGATTTGTTAGCCCTGTCATAAGCAACCAAGTATACAAGCCCTCATTATCTTCAGTACATTTTTAGCAGATACCTAATGTACACAACCAGTCAAAATAAAATTAACTTCTTCCTTTTTGACATTACCTAATTAGATATTTGCTATTCTATCTGTATTGTCTATGCCTGCATTAGCCTTAAAAGTCTGTTCTGATCTCTGTACTTGTGAAGACAACTACATTTTTAACACAGCAGCCCTACGCATGATGGTTCCTAATGCCAAGAAATAGTAAAGCTTTGAGGAATGCATGTCAACACGTCTGTTCCACTCCTGTGAACATAATCACCATCCACCATTACATCAGAATTAAAGGACAAAATTGCATTTGGTGGGAAAGGAAGTGTGTGGGTAACTACTGAAGTAGCTTCTGGTTATGGTGGGCAGGACAAGAATAATGAGTTCAGCTTCTGGCAAGGAGGATTTACGTCAGACATTAGGAAATATTTCTAATGATAAGAACAGCAAAGAACAGGAATTGCCTGAGGATGCTGTGACACCTCTACACTGGAGGTCTTTAGAAACAAGTCAGATTCACATCTGTCAGGAGTGGTCTGGATACAGGAGATCCTGCCTTGGGTATCTGTACCTACCAGGTAACCTCCTTTCAGCTTCATGCTGCCACCATCCACCACAGTTCCCTATGGTCTTGTTTTGGGGTTGTGGAACAAAAAAAAAGAGAAATAAACCAATGACACTCTTTAGGTATTATTCTTAGCAGGAAGCTTACGAGAAAATCAGGAACTTTCTAGGGAGATCTCTGGATCTTGAAGTCCTCATCAAGTCCCTCTAGCCAGCAGAAAATTATAATCCCTTACTTCACTCAGATGAGACCCAAGAGGTGGTGGCCATGACCCTCGAGCCATTCAGTCACCTGATATTTGAGTTCCAGGAGATTACCAAGCAGGACACAATGGGAAAGAGTGGAAAAATCTCCCAGGCGTATTTCAGACAATGCACAGGCAGTGCAGTGATCTCTCATGGCACACTGGTTTGTAAGCTACTAATATACCAAACTTGATCCTGGCTGGGAAAATGAAATTCTCCAAAATGAAATGTCAGTGTTTTCACCCATGAACAGATGACAGTTATATAAGATAAAAGGCATCATAAGCAGTACTGCACTTAGATACGTAGAGGCAACTAGAGGAAAATTTTGTTATAAAAAATATACATGTGTAAAATCTGATCAGCAGTAAATAACGTTTCAAGTGCTTTAGGTTTTCTCCTGTCATTTCTCTGACAGGCAGGAAGGACTTCTGGGACTGATACAGCTCAGCCTGTCTCTGTGAGACACAGAGTTTATCTCTAGATTCTCTATTTCCTTTTGCAAAAGGATAAAGAACAGGGCTTACATGTCTTCTAATTTTTTAAGTCTTGGTTATTTCCTACACACATATGCTTCTTCCTCTTCCTTCATGAGTAGGTAATTTCTTGCATCAAGTTGCTGGAGGGTTTGCCAATTTATAACATTTTATACTGTTTTAAAATTTAAAAAAGAGAGAAAATTATATGCAGTTCCAGTGGCCAGGAAAACAACACACACACCGATTTCTGATTATCAGTGTCTTTGGTCAGTGTGTGTCATACATAACTGGTGAACACCCTTTGGTCTGACATTCACTTGCACAGTAAAATAGTATTTTTTAATAAATTCAAATAGCAAATAAAGATCTAAATACTTGCTTGTTCCCAAAGTAGCCAGGAAAAAAGGGAAGTGGTCTCAGTTCTCTACTTCATTTATCATAATGTCTAAAATTGCTTTAAAATCTGGAATAATCCTGTGAATCCTATGAATGGAATAATCCTTCACACATAGTGAAGAAATTGCCAGCAACTGTAGACTTCCTCTCACAGATTTATAGGGGGATTATGGAAAGCACACAGCAGTGGCCAAATACTGTTTTACTGGAGTAAACAGAAGTAAAAACTCCCCACATAAAGATCTGAAAAGTCTCATATAATAGTTCTGTGGAGGAGAATTAAACTTAAGTGACATTTTAATTATCACAGTTTCACAGAGAAATAGAGCTGCTTCCATGGAGATCCCCAGTCCAGTTCAGTGCCATAGGGAATAACAGAACAGGACCTTTTCCCTCATACCATATGTAGTGCTTACAGTAAGGATTACCCGTGTTTCTCCTTTGCCCCACACAGCACTTAACACGCATAACACAAACATGGGTGGAACATTTTCTGAATAAAAGGTTGTTCAAAGGCACAAGCAATAAGGGAGAACCCAGAAGAATTGTCCATACTAGAGCTCCATCTAGCTATTAAGTCATCTTCTTTATCAAACACAAGCAGCAGCCTTACAGATAGCTCACCTTGAAAATGCACACGGTTATGATCCAGCTGGACCAAAAGGAAACATATTCTCCTATTAATGTGCAAATGAGCAGTGTCTAATAGTGCTAATCAATGGTGCCCAGGAAAAAAAAAGTGTCCTTAAAAAGATAATGGTAAGTAGCTGATGAGCAGAAGGGTTTTCTAGTGACTAGTTAGCCACTCCCTGTGCTGCCCACTGATGCTTCTGGACAGTTGTTTCATTAGGAGAAGCTCCATATCAAGCCGTGCTGCTTTTTCAAATAGAAAACTATCCAATTAAGAACCTTATTTCTTCTGAGCAGCCAACTATGTAGGCTTAACTGAACTCCTGAGGATGACTAAATCTTTTTATCCTTTGTAATATATTTTTGCTGTGTACCCCTGTGTGAGACGGAAGTACTTAAACTGATAATGACAAGTGGGTGGGAAGGTACGTGTCAGGCAAAATGCTGTGACTAAACTCCCATTTGCAGTGAGGCAGCAAGCTCAGGCACTGGTAGGAAAAACATCTCATTGAATCAGCACTTCCCAAACCAGTGTGTGAAACAAACATGCAGCAGCACTGCCAAGTTTTGCAGCAGAGAACAAAGGATGCCTGGGAGTTGAATTGGATCCTAGTGCCTAAAATCTTTCAGTATAGGATGCTGCCCTACTTCTGATTCTTTGGTTAGCTTATGTTGCGTTGGCTTGGGTATCTCTCCACAGCATTACTCTACATAGTGCAGACAGGCAGACTCCTACTTGTTTTATTCATCAATTCTCCCCACATTTTGCTATTCCTGCACTCTTTTATCCATTTTTAGGATAAGTAAATAGACTTTGCTTAGTTCCTATTGAGCAGAAATAATAGTCTAAGCCATGGGAGTGGGAACATTTCCCCATTTGTCTTGCCATGCTTTCCAAGACATGCTGCTGAAGGGGAGGGTGTTTGCAGGGAACTCGGTGATCTTGGCTTTACCCAGGGAAAATTCCTTGCACACTGGGGAGGTTTTGGGAAAGGAAATCATTCTGTGACCCTGTTACTGAGAAGCTTTGAACTGGTGTAAAACTATACCTGCCAATCCTTTGCAAATGGCAGCCACTTTAATGCCGTTTGAGAATATGCTTCAGATGTTCCTCTAGGACACTGCACATGTCCTGACTGGCGAAGCAATGTGGTTATTACAATTGACCTAGACTTAACCTTTGATCCTTGGAGAAGAACTCTTAAGTCATTTTTTATTAGTCATCTCTTCTGGGTCATGCCTCTGCATCTTCCTCTGTCACAATCCTTTTCTAACTCACCTCCAGGACAGATGCTGGCTCGCTCCTGGCTGTATATGCCAAGGGAGAAATACACTCTACCTACTTCTGTTAATACCCCAAGGGCCCCACTTATCTTTCTGAAGGAAGCCTGGGAAAGTGTAGCAAAAGCAGGCAGGGCTGTGTTTTATACCTCTGAAGCCTCTGATGAGAATACAGATTGCAGTACAGAGTTGACTCAAGGTATGGCACAGGGCAGCCAACTCTGAGGGCAGTCCGAGTGAGTAAAGCACTGCCTGGCTTGTTTGCTGGGACACATGGATACTGCAGCAATTCCTGGCACAGGGATGTCCTTGTGCCTTGCAGAACAGGGTCCTTCCAGCCTGGGCTTGGAGATGCAGGTGATAAACCAGTCAGACAAGGATGGCAAAGCTACATCCATTCCATATTCTGCAGAAGATAAAAAAATAGCTACCCAAGCCCTGAGCCTGTAATGAGGGGAGCAAAGTCTCTTGTGTCTTCTTCCATGCTACTGCCAGCATTTCTTTGCAAATGACAGCCTCAGGTATTGTTACTTTATTTTTTGATTACAATGAAGACCCAACTGGCTTTCCCAAGTTGTTTTCCTTCAAAAATATGCTTAACATGGTACAAGGGTAAATAGCCTCCACCCAGCTCTGTAATGTACTCACCAAGGTCTCCAAATAGCTGTAGTGGGTTGACCCTGGCTGGATACCAGATATCCACCAAAGCTGCTTTTGTCACTCCCCTACTCAGCTGGACATGGGAGAAAAAAATATAATAAAAGTCTCATGGATCAAGGTAAGGACAGGGAAAGATCACTCACCAGTTACCATCAAGGGCAAAACAGCCTCAACTCGGGGAAAATAATTTGATTCCTAAACAAATCAGAGCAGGATAATGAGAAATAAAACCAAATCTTGAAACACCTTCCCCCCAGCCACCCCTGGGCTCAACTGCACTTACCATTCTCTCTCCCTGCTCCTTCCCAGCGATGCAGGGGGATGAGGAATGGAAGCTCATAAAAGCAGTCAGTTCACCACTTGTTGTCTTTCTCCTTCCTCCTTAAGGGGAGGACTCCTCACATTCTTCCATGTCCAGTGTGAGGTGTCTCCTGTGGAAGACAGTACTCCATGAACTTCTCCAGTGTGAGTCCTTACCACAGGTTGCAGTTGTTGATGTTCTTTCCAGCAAACTTGCCCCAGCATGGGGTCCTCTCTCCACAGGGCCACAGATCCTGCCAAGAGCCTGCTCCACCATGGGCTTCCCACAGGCTCTCAACCTCCTTCAGGCATCTGCCTGCTCTGGTGTGGTGTCTTTCATGGGCTGCAGGTGGATCTCTGCTCCCCCATGGACCTCCATGGGCTGCAGGGGCACAGCTGCATCACCAGAGGTTGCACCATGGGCTGCAGGGGAATCCAGCTCCTGGAACATCTCCTGCCCCTCCTTCCTTGCTGACCTGGCTGTCTGCAGGGCTGTTTCCCTCACATGTTCTCACTCTGGCTGCTGTTGAGCAGCAATTTTCCCCACTTTCTGAAATCTGTTATGCCAGAGGCATTACCACCGTCACTGTTGGCCTCGGCCTTGGCCAGCATGGGTCCATCCTGGAGCCGGCTGACAGACATGACTCTGTAAGACATGGAGGAAATTTCTGGCAGCTTTTCACAGAAGCCCCCCACTATCAAAACTTGGCCACACAAACCCAATGCAAGCAGAGGGCTCAGACATGGACACAGGATCTTGCAGAGTTGAGAAGAATGGGAACTCTGAGAATATCCCACAGGAGATCACAACTCCTGAGTAGATAGGGCCATGCTAAAGTGCTGCAGAGAGCTGCAAGCTCCAGCAAACTTTATTAGTTTGCATCATCCTGTGTTTTGGGATTGAGCAGAGCTTCCTGCCATCATCCTGATAGTAGGCCCAGCTCAGGAGCCCCAGCGTGCTTCCTGACAGCAGGTAATCCATCACTGCCTGGCGTGCTGTAGGCAGGCATCGCCTCGTGTGTGTTCACTCGTGGAGCTGAAATTCTCCCCAGGCTCTCTGACTGCTCCCAGCAGTACCCTAGTGAGACCGACCCATTGCTGCTCTTCCTGCCTTGGGAACGTCCTCTGGGGATGATTGAGGATATTTGGCTAGCTACAATTTTCACATCAAATCCATAAGCCTGGTCAGTCCCTACTAGCAACTCTCCTCCTTTTCAGGACTTGGAGATCTCAGAATCTCAAGAGCGTATTTTGTAAAGGCAGCATTATCTTGACTATCACAGCACACAGTGGGGGAAAATATGGAGAACACACCAGGCATACAGATGGCTCTAAATACAGCTGTAGCACCATGGATTTGATAGAGCTAATACATAAAACATATGGGATTAAAGCACACAGCACCTTGACCCAGCTGTTAATGGAACTGGGATCCTCAACACTTCTGACATGGGTCGTTAGTCCAAAACCAAGGAAATAATTCATCACTGACTGCACACTACTGGCCTTTTGTTTTAAAAAAAAAGCGATGAGAAGCACTGTCACATAAACTCTACTGTCCTGCCTTGATTCTAACACAGTGGATTCTGACCCAGACCTGCTCAAGACTTTTCAGAGATGGAACAGAGGTGTGTGCCCCACCAGAGGGGGGGGTGAGAGGTGGCTTCTCTGGTTGCAGGTGAAGGATGTGGTAGGGAAGAGGCTGAGCAAGGCTGCAGGGCTGTGCCAAGGGGATGCAGCTGAGGTGATGAGACGCATGGAGGTAGCAGCATTGCTTTTTCTTCCCCTTCCACAAGTATCCCACCTCCTTCCATGACAACATCCTGCCTGTCCGATGTCCTGATGTTCATGAACTAAGCACCAGCATCATAATCCTTTTAATACCCAGCAGTCAGATATCTGCTTTGTCAAGTTCATGACACTGGCTCTGATTCTCAGCCACAAACTGCAGTGACAACAGCAACTTAACCAGGTGAGCTGGAGCACAGAGTCGGAGAAACTGAGGTTTGATCTAGCGCCTGTTGAAATAATAAGAAGGATTCACACTGGTCTTAGTGAGTCAGTGAACCAGTCCCCATGTGGCAGCCTGCTTGTTTTGAGTCCATCTTGTAGGGATAAATGACTGTATGACCTGCTTTGGGGTTTTTTGCTTATTGTTTTGTTTGGGTTATTGGCCATGAGAAACAATCTCATCCACATCACAAACATAGGCATGACTCCCAGACCACCTTGCATGATTTGTTTGCTTTTCTCAGAAACAACAAAGGGTGAAGAGCTGCCCTATTTTAATGTGCTAGGTCATAGTCAAAAGAGTCAAGTAATATTTCCCTGTAAGGGCTTGTATTTACTATATGAGCCAACTATCAAATTAATCTGACAAGTTAATCCACTAACCTAACTTTCATCTAATAAATACCAAAGAGAACAGATTCCTATTGATCTTAGCTGTCACAGGAACTTTGGACTCTTTAAACTCACTGCTGCCTGTAGCTAATGGGACCATCAGAGTTAAACCCTTCACATAGGCTGTCTGCTTTCTCATGTCTTATAAATAATTCCCTGAGCCGTTACTCTTATCTGCTCCAGCCACTTCTTCATTTACTTATTTGTTTATACTTATCCTGTGCTCTCACACTGAGTTCATCCCTGAAAAACTTCAGCAAGCTGTTTTCTTCTTCCACAGGATTTACTCCACCTAATCTGATGTTACATTCTTAAAGAAGCCATACCACAAAAAAGGTCTGCTTGTCTCCTGTGGTCATCGTTTCTAGGCTGTCATTGGCACAAGAGCCAGACCCAAACCCCCATCATTATTCATGGAAACCCTCTTACCCATTTCACTGGGAATCACACTTGTGGCAGCTCATCTCCCCACTGAAAGGCAGTATAAGAAAGGCAGTATTGGCACAGCAGAATCGAGCAGAAAGTAAAGAACTTGCTGGCTGTCAGCAAGCACACAGTTTATAACAGAATTATACTGTTTGATTTTAGTTTGAAAGAAAAATTTTCATTAGATGTTCCCTAGCAAACCCAGATATGGTGTCCAGCCCCATGACAGACCCACGTTAGTCCTTGTCTTGTCAGATGTGAGCAAACAAATGACCTTCTCAAATCTCAAACTGGGGGGAATAGCGGTTAGTGAATTAACCCCCATGTAACCCAGGTTGGCCCATCTTGATCTACCAAATCTGTTTGATATTACCAAAAGAATTTCCACATTCTCCATGCTCACTCCCTCTGTTGCTCTCTAATTTTTGGCGCCTTTTTTTACACCATTGCAGATTGCAGGCTGAAAACACACAATGACCACTCTGTGACTTTCTTCACAAAGAAGAAAGCATCTCACTTCTGCTTCCTATCAGCATCAAGAAACCCACATGCAAGTTGGATTTCACATAATTTTTCTGTTGAACTTACACTACTTGCATTCCCCACAAAAGGCTGTCTGAACATGGTTCTCGCTTCATGCAGATTGTGGAGTTTCTCAAGTCTCAGTTTCTTTTGCTCTGGCCACAAAATCAGCTTTTTGATATTCTGTGTGTTAAAAATACTCAAGAAGCTGCATCTTCTTGTTCTTTTGGGAAGCCATATCTCACACCTTTTCTGTAAGTTAAAATGTTCACATAATTCTTAATTTGTAAGAGGATAGTAAAGGATTCACTATTAACATGTTGACTTAAAGCTAAGATGTTGAAACAGACAAGCTTGGAAAGTCAATGCTGACATCACAACATTTGTAAAGGTGATTAAAATCTTGGAAGCACCAACAACAGCTTTTGAATAAAGGTAATCAGTGGGTTTTTTTTCCTTTCCTTATTAGAAGAATGGGACTTCTGTTCTAAATGTCTTTCTCCATAAACATAATCTATCCCATTATACTTGCATTGCTATAGAATGGACTTCTTCTCCTTTTGCTTTCCTTTTGTTTTTGACTCTTTTAAAAGGAAAAACATCACTGAAAGGAAAAGGGAAGCTACACCAGAGCATAAATGTCAGGGGTATAAAGGAAGCCATCATCAGCCACCCCTAGTGACTAATAAATGCCAGTAAAATTCATTCCACATCTGGAATGTGGTCTGTGGAAAATCCGACAAGTATAAATCAGTACCCTCGATCAGAATATAAATCCTGACACGATGCAAATAATGCATAGCTCGTGTGTTTGTGTGTTTTACTGCGGTTATCAGGAGGAGGAAGGAAGGGCCAGGTGACAGGATACAGGGAAGTTAGAAAATAACTTTGTCCATTTCAAGAAACAATACACTACTTCCACCGGAAGAATATTTTTTAGAAAGGAAATTTACTCTCTCCTGCTTCACCACTGCTAACTCCTCCTCCCCCAGTTTAGAAGCCTCCAGCAAAAAAGAAATTAAGATATTTTGAACTCTGCAATCAGAAGGTCACAAAATACCAGCTTGGCTATGCTGGCTACATTCACTTTTCCTTTGTACAGCAGTTATTTGGATCAGATGTAAGTACATGTCCTGCTGCATCTCCTTGGAATATTTGCTCTTTCCCCCATGGCTGCAGTTCACCACAGGGTCATGCCAGCAGCTTCTCAATGATTTTCAAGAGACGAGGGCTCACAAAGGTGACTGTCAACCAAAGCAGTCAAGCTAACACTGTCTTTCTCTATTTTTTCCCCAGGAGATGGTAAACTACGTATGGCACACAGACTTGTTCCAAAGCCCTCAAAAGCCAACAAAAAATGTGAAGGAAAATCCCCTGTAAGGGTTTCACAGCATGGGTGTATGGCAAGGGGCACCTCTTCTACTCTGACTCTGAACATGGAGCTGTGCAGCAGACAGCAAAAGCACAGCTTCAGTGACTGACTGGGAAACAGTCTCTCTCCCATGGATTTGTCGTTTGATATTTTCCTCATAGCTCCTGATTCCCTCTTCAATACACTAGATTGCCACAGGAAAAAAAAAAGTTTATTAAATCTCATCGCTAACTGTTAAACTGTGGATCTGAGATGCTGGTGTGTGTGTGAGCAGGGTGTCCCCATTCACACTGCTCATCCCAGACACACAAAGGTTCCCACTTGTGTAGTGCCCTCCTCAGAGGCACTTCCACTCATCATGATAGCATAAATCACAAAAGCTTCACTGAAATTTTCACACAGTTTCTGTGTATGTTATCTAGAGGGGGAAAAGAGATTTGAAAAAGCATGTGACAGACATTCTTCACACAAACACAACAAGGCAAATTCAGGACCCAGGAAGGTGGCTGTAAATGTGGAGTAATTCCATTTTAGATTTATACCATTCAAAACTGTAAAAGAATTGGGATTCAAATAAGTAAAATAAAAATAAATAAAAATGCAGTTTTATTATTATTATTGAAAGCAGTTACATGGCATCACAAACTGTAAGGTAAGACCACCTTCATGCACAAGTGCAGTGGGCTGAATCTTGGATCACTGCTAATTTGCAGTGGTTGCTTCAGGGTCTGACCCAGGGAATTTTAGTGGGATAAAACCGGAGCATCTATGGAGAAAATGTAAGCGTGCTCAGATATTATATGAAGATTAAAGGATTTCCCTATCCACTAAAGATAATTTATATTATGCAGTAGAGAGAAAGCTCTTAGTTAATCCTCAAAAGGCTTGCCTTTTCTCTCCTACTGAGGTACATTCTTTATCAATTTCTTTTTCTTTTTGTTAGGGATTCTTTAGACACAGATACCTTCATTGGAAAACCAACAGAGGCAAGAAATGCTTAATTGTGTGACTTTTCTGTGTTTGAATGAGCCTTCTACCCTTTAGAGCAGGATATGAAACTGTCCTTGTACCAAAGGCCAAGGAAAATTTACCTGCAGCCTAAGTACTGAGTTTCAGTCCACACACTCTAGGTAATCTAAAGCGACCCCCCAAAATGCAGACAGTGTTAACTCTGAGTCCCTGGTACAACCTGTCACACTGTCTGGATCTGCTCCTACGATGCAGCACTAATTAGTATTGCAGACAGGTCACTGCAGTTTGACTGGAAGCTCTTCTGGGAGGAGGTTCCCATATCTTACTGATAACACAAGAACTGTCTTGGTGTCACAGCAACACTGATGTATCTTGCTCATCTCTACATTAAATTTCATTCCACCTCTCCTCTTGCAAAATTTAACCAGGGTTTTGGAGGTTGTGGGAGTTTTTTTATTATTATCATCATTTTTTCGGTTAGGCATTCCTTTGTCCTGCTTTCCCTAGAAGGTTTTTTTTGAGGAACAAGTTATGGCATTGCAGGTACCTCTTGGTATGCTATAAACCAACAAAAGAGATCACTACTTCTCAGTTCACCTTGAGAAAACACAGAGTTCAGGTCAACCTCAGGTGTGTTCCTGATGGTGCCAGGTGTCAATACAAAGCTCTTTAATGACTCATTTCCTAATTAAAGGCTTCCCTCCCCTGAAGCACAGATCACTGCATCTTAACTATTCAGTTCACAAAGTTGAATATTCTGGCAGCTACCTACTGAATCTTTCACACTTACAGACCAGAGATAGTCAAAGGTTGTTTTAAAACCTCTGAGATTTTAATATTCCTTTTTAAAAACACTGGCTTTCTAAATACAGAAATGCTATGAACCTATGAGTTGGGTGCTACTAAATTTGACACCACTAAATTAATTTCAATGAATAATTCAGGGAGAAGAAAAGAAAAACAACAAAAAACAAGCTTCAGCCCAGGACTGTGGTCCTCCAGTGGCAAGGGATAATCTGGTGGGAAAGGTATGTTGGAGGACAGGAGAAAGAACAGGCTTTTTTGATTTCTGGAGAATAGCTGAAGTAAATTCCTATTCTCTGACTTTTATCCCTTGTATAAGATGTCTTGTGAGCTTAAATTAAATGTGATCTACAGCAACAATATTTTTACTAAATCTCAAGTCCAAGCTCATAAGTTCATGGAGTCACCACAGCACCACAAAATTTGAACATGTTTTTACCTGCGAGACTCCCGGAAAAGAAGCTTTTGGGTTTGAATTCAGCTATAGACAGAGCCACAGTGTTTGAGCCTCTGTTGTTTAATGAGCAGCCACTTCTCAGCAGAGGAATTTAGGCTGTCATGGGACTGGAAGAAAACTCTCACTCGAGCCAGTCATAGCAGTCCCACAGTCACATCAAGCCTTCCAAGCCACATGGCTTTCCAATAAACTTTGGGATAAGTCTCTCAGCTACTGCTATTATGGCAAGAATTGAATTTCAATCAGGGACCAAATCTCATGGTCATCAAATTGCTATGGACGTGAAGAGAAAGGGCTCTCTCCCACTCCAAACACAACAATAGATGGACACAGATGGGTGAGTGGAGGGAAACAATAGGAGATTCACATCATGAAGCAGCAGCAGAGGAGAAGTTAGCCATCTAGTCTCAGCTAGCTGTCTAGGCACAAGGGTTTGTTGGCTGGACTGTGAACTGGAACAGGGAAGTAATCCAGTTTCTTCAAGCCCAGTCCTCTGCAAGCTGCAGCAGTTCCCAGAGCCACTGCGCAACACAACTGCATGGGCTGCTGCGTTATCCCAGCTGGAAAGATGGTGCTAAGGTATGGGACATGACAGCAAAATAAAAATACTACAAGCTGATCCTGTTGGTGAAAATTGTGTACTGAAACAAGAGTTGCAGAGTGTTTGCCTCTGATAAGGAGTCTCCTGGTTTACCACTTGGCATGGGTAATGGTGCAGCACTACCATGTCCATCCAGGGCTACTTGTGGATTTTTTCCAGGGGGATTTTCAGCTCTTGAGCCAGCAATTTTTCTGTCTTTGAGACAGCTTATGCATCATTAATGACACATGCACCTGAACCCAGAAACTCTTGTCAGAGATGAATAAGTGGGGTTATGATAAGACTTATTTTCATACGGATAAAAAGAATATCCAGAGCTATAAATATTGCTAACCAATGCTAACCTTTGTTGTTCAACCTCATTTTTCAAAGTTTAAGACAAAATCTAAATATTACAGATATAAAACAGATCTACTGGCGTAGGAAAGGGGAGAAAATGAGAAACACTACCACTTGCCTCCCAATTAAGTGAATCTTAAACCTTTCTCTAGACAGCCAAACCCACGCCTTCGTGGAGATTTGGAACCAGAGGCCAGATGAGCCTTTGCTCAGCTCCAGGAGCTCTCGTCCTCTTGCTTTCTGTTGACTGTATGGATTTCTGCTGGAATGTGGATCACATAATTAGTGCCATACTAATGGACAAGAGATTCATCATGATCATTCCTGAACCCGACAGGGTCTTCAAAAATTCCTGAAAGAAAACAGGAAGCTGCCAAAAAGAAGTGGACATCTCTGGTCCAACAGTTGGCTCTTTTGTTTGAAACCAAGAAAAGCACCATTCAGGACTCTAATTGATTAAAACTGAGTGCAATTGCCAGAGCACCAATAATTGCGGGAAGAGGGCAACGGTCACCCTAACGCGTTGTCACTTCAGAGGAAGTTGAACACTAACAACCGACCAAGCAGCATTAGTTAAAAGTAACCTTTTCATGACCCCTGATTTCTCCTAGAGGAAATATTTCCTACAGAATTTGTATTACGGTTTGCAATGCTAGTGCATTTGTCTTTGAATACCTTATTTATTTTAAATTTTAAAATATGCAGAACTCTTCACTGCTCCATTCTGGCTGTGCACTCTAAATGCCTTCTGTCGTGATTTTCAGATGAACCCTGGGCATTTTGCAGCTCATCTAAATTTGTCCCATCCTTCCTGTTTGTTCACAATAAAACCACTTCTTTTGCTAACTTTTCTGCAGCTGCCGTTTCTCCTACTTGTATTTTTTTTCTTGATTACTTATCCACGATTAACTCTCACTTAGTTTCACTTTTTCATTCACTCACTTATGTGTAACATACACATCTTCCTTTTCCACAATGTTATGTTCAGCATTGCAAGAATGCTGATAGTCCCATAAACTTTATGTTTTTCTTCCAGCCTGAAGGTTGGATTAGCATGTAACCCTGGAATCACCACTCTTATTTACACAGGGGGAAAAAGAAAATGTATTGCACTTTAGGCTTTTTCAGTAAAGATGTAAAATTTAACACTACTTTGGAAAACCTGGTGCAAGGAAAATGCACTCAAAATATTTTGTTGAAAAAATTTACCATTTTAAAAAGGATTTTAAGTTCTCTGAAAACATATCTACCCTTCAGGTCATCTGGATTCTTTGTTTTTAAAGGAATTACTTTTTCAATTGTGCTAGAATCTCTGAAAGTTTGATGCTAGCTTTGTTTTATTTTTCTTTGGTGACACATTTCTTACATTCCCTTATTCTGCTAAGTGATGTATACATATTAAAATACCTCTTTTGAAACCTCCAATCTTTATTACAAAGAAGAATCAAACCAAGAAGACAAATACCAGCACCTTGGTATACCAACATCTTGAATACCAGCATCTCTATACTCTCATATTTTTCTACTTCAGATTGTACCTTGGCCTTTTATTATTGTTTACAGTGTTGTCTAAAAACACACTGCAAGCATTTAAAACCTTTTTATATGTTGCCAAATTGCCAGACACCTCTAGAAGACTGTGTAAATATCAAAGTATTAATAACTTCATATTAATTAAAATATCAATTAATAAACCTTCTCTTTGCTGGTGAAAAGTGGAATCACGAGAAGTAATCTCATTCTGAAAAGACAGAATAAAACCTCATTAATGAAGAGGCCCGTAATTTAGAAATATCTGCAAACCCAGGGAAACCTTGTGAGGAAGGAGAGAATTTTAGGTGCAGAGAAACAGAATGATCAAATTAGAGAGGCTTCAACCATAAGTAGGAGAGTACTTTGCCTCTGCTCTTCCCTATACCAAAATCAGCTCACAAAGTAGAGGTGATTCCAGAGCAAGAATGGGACAAAGAGGCTTCCCCTGCAAGCAGGAAGGAGAAGAAACATGAATTACTAAGTAGGTTGGAGGCAGCTGACACCAGAAGAAATTGGATGACACATCTCTTAGAGCTTTGGGAGAGAAGAAGACCAATAACCTCCGAGTGATGTGATTCAATGAAGAATGGTGGACAAAAGCATCTATATTTGGGGGATTGTATCCTTGTACTGGAGTAGGCAAATTCATCCAGATCATCATCGTGACCTGAACATCCTCCACGGTGGACAACATGGCTGTATCCCAGCCCGACCAGGTAAGTTATTTCAACGCAACTAAACTGAAATAAGAGAAAAAGGTCCCTGGGAAGTATGAAGGATAAGGGGATTTTTGCTGGGTCTACATTCAAGCATCTCTTCACCTAGAAGTAGGAGAGGGAATACAACTTTTGACCCTAAAAATAGACTTTCATTTTGGGCACTGCTGCCACCAATGCATGTGGTGGGGGAAGTGCTTGTCTACACTAAAACATTATCTTCTGCCTGCATCCAGGTGTGCTTCTTTTTTGGTGGAAAGATTTTTTAACATGCAAAAATACTACTTTTGTCCTAAAAAAAACTGTTTCCTTGTTCCAAGTTGACCCAAAACCTTGCAAGTTGTCTCCTTTCCTCTCTGGTCTTAAAATAATATTGGACACTTATCCCTGTCTTTCATCAGTATCAAAGTGGTACATTCCTCCCCTTCAGGACTCTGTGTCTTAGCTCCTTTTTTCAGTTGAGGTAGATAATGTATTTGGGATTCGTTTCTAACATTCAAAAGCTTTTAGGTAACACGTCTGTTTTGTAAGAGTAGCACACACTATCCTAAGTGTTGGGGACAGAAGGGAATATTGGGCTGTTGCAGACTCTATCTCCACAAAGGGGAAGCAGTCATTCCTCTGGGGTCAAAGTCCAGAGGGTCTGCACTTTGTTCATTCTCTGCTGCCTGCAAACAGGGAATCAGGAAACATAAACACCCACAAGATAAAAGCAAAACCTAAACCTAGAGAAACAAGCAGTGTTGATCTAACTCTGGGTTAGACCCTTGCAACACACACTGGAGTCTGCCATCAGCTACTGCAGGTCACGCTACAGTGGAGGAAGGGACTTATCACGCTGAGAATTACCTTTGCAGCAGAGACACTAAGAATCAGGCATAAAATCAGACACAAGGAAGGGTACGGGATAACAAAACAGTGTTATTTTACTGTGAGAAGAGCAAGAATCTTTATATGAGGGGGTGTAGTGGAGAACGTCAGGTATGTACATAAAATAAAAGGTTGTTGCAACAAACCCAGAATATTTTGCTAATCTTCACTGAGAAATCAGCATGAAAAATTCATCATTGCAAAGTCAGTTTGCCCTGTCCTATCAGTTACCCAATCTATTTGACTCAGACCATGATAAAGAGAAAGGTAAAAGATAGTGATTTCTGATGGACTTCCCTGGAGAACTTGTTGCCCAAGGGGAAAGGTCTGGCTCAGCAGAGGGTTTGCAGAGCTCGGCAGCTGTGTGTCTGTGGGGTGCACACAGGGAATACAGACATCTACTGTTCTCCCTCTACAAGTTTGTCTTAGCCTTTATTCTGCTCCTCATCCATTGCTTTGTAGGCCTGATCTGTCAGGCCTGATCTTTGGCCCCATTTAGTCAAAGCTCTTGTAGTGATCTGGCTTATCATAAACCTGGTCATTCTAAATTTGACTGCTCCGTCTCCTACCAGCATCACATTGGTGTCACTGAGTCTAGATATTCACTAGCTTCATAAGCCCTGATGTTCATCTCCATTTTTTGGAGTGTGTAAAGGAAAAACTCATCCAGGCTGGAATAGGGAAGAAAAAATCTGACAAGTCAGGAACAAAAAAAGAAAGTAAAAAATGGACCAAATGACAAGCCTTGAGAATTCAAAGATGAAATTTGAGCAATTAACTCCCTCTATTTGTCCTTCAGGTTGGACTTTATGTGATTATATGACACCACACCTCTCTTCTGCTCTGTAACTCATTTGTCAGATCCTGATTTGCCTGGGGACAGGTAGGAGAGATGCTGCAGCACGGGCAACATGTCCCTGTTCCTGGGGCCCTCAAAGCCATGCTCCCCTCAAAGCCACTCTGCTGCACCCAGCACCAGCTCCCTAGCAAGGCATACGCCAGGTGTGCAGTCTACTTTGCGACTTCAATCACGTGCTAGAACTGGATAAATCTGAGAAGTCAGAGGGCACAGTGAGCATGAAGGACAAGTAGGTATGTCCTTACATAAACATCATCTGACAGAGAGGAGAATGGTGTCTTCTGCTTTCAAAGAAAGCAGTTGGAATCAAGCTCAGAAATTCTCTGCAGCTATCATAACTCAGCCATACTGCACAGAAACCTGAAGACGCAGAAATGATGCAGTATGAAAGTGATAGGAGTATTGCAGTTTGGCTTAAAATTGCACTGGGAATTGGAATTTCACATTTCTGAGATGTGTGTGCTTCAGCTCACAGACACCATGTATTAATAGCTACTTCCCACAGATAAGGTTGTTAGAAAAGGTTCAGCAAAGTGGTAACATGCATGAGCCCTCTCTCCAAGAGCTAGATCTTGTAAAAGTATATGCTTCCCACTGGCTTTATGGAGAATTTTTCTTTTGGATGCTTGGACAGCCTGCAGCTCCCAGCCCTTTCAGTTGGTTGCTCTGACAGTGGTTTGTATTTTAATATGTGATGCAAAATCACTCTATCTTAAGTCCTTATGCTGCCTGCTGTCTTAAAGAGCTGCTGTTTGTCTTCTCTGAGAGGATGCATTTCAGTGTCGAGAGAATAGATCCCAGTACAGCACAGGCAGAACTCTCCACTGCTCTGTGCTTTTCTCTAAGGAGCTGCATTCCTGCAAGGTGGGTGTGGAAGGCTGCCAATTCCTAGTGGCTGTCTTTCACGCCCTTATTTTATGGGTTATTACAGTAGTTACAAGGCAATGAAGCTATCAGACGTATATATCAGCTTAGGGCTGTATGCATACTTTAGGAACCAGTTTAACAATGGCTTGTATTTATGCATTTGATTAAGAGTTCAAATACATGCGTTGAAAGAAAAGGAAACCCAGGACAGTCGAGAGCAGTTGCTGTTACAAGTGGCTGTGATTCTGTTCATCACAGCAGTGCTGGGTCATTTTACACAGGTGATCTGACTCTGGGAGCTAGTGACTTGAGGAATAGTATGAAATAGTTATATTGGTGTTATCTCTCCAACAATATTTTAGAGACAAAAGATGAAAGGACAGAAAGTCTTTAAGAAGCTGCTTTATCAGCATGGTATCAGACTATTGTAATCTACAACTGGGGTACCAGAATATGCTTGGTAAGCATATTTTTGCCTTTTTAGGGTGGTCAAAGATCATTTGTTCCTTGCAGTAACTTACTGAAAAGAATGTAGAAGCACAGAATACTAAATTATCAGCATAGTACAAAGTTATGTATTATTTACAAGCACAGTGTGAGCTGTCAGGTCAGTTAAATCAATTATTCACCATTTGTTCAATTTAGCTTTGTGTAAATCTTCATTTTCTCACTCAGCAAATTCCAAATTTACTACAAAGCCTTATGCCACGTCTGTAATGAGAACAGACTGAAAAGTAGAAAAAGGCAGACAGCTAACTAAATTTATAAGCAAATGCTTGAAAAAAAGAATGATCAATGTCTACACTTTGCTTTATTTTATCTAGAGTGTGATTTTTGTGTGTAAATCATATATGATATATATATAAATTTACATTTTGAGATAGAAGTATTAAATTCCACCCATTTCTAGTCTGTTACATACAGCAAGAGATTAAGACATTCCTGTAAGTACTGAGGAACAAATCAGAAGAGGGATTCATAGGCTTTTAAGGCTAGAAAGGACAATTATGGACTGTGACATCTTGGATCACATAGACCACAAACTTCACATAGGGATTACTATAACACGCCTCTGTCTTCTGATTGAACTAGACTGTATCCGAAGAACTTCTTGTACTAATTTGGCCATAATATGCTGCTTCACATAGGTGGAAATATCTATATAGACCAAGGTAAAAAAGAAAAAATTGCTTATTTGTGTAACCAGAGAACCAGCAGTCAGGCGAGATCTAAAATCTGATCTGCTGCATGATGTACAACTGGAATGCACTGTTAGGAGACGTTATTTGCTTTAGAGATTTGAGTGCAGTATTATTGAAGGAGTGTGGAAACAGTGAGGTTATCTATCTTACTTGTAAACCTCCACTTTGCCCAAAGAAAACCCTCAGCTGAGAAGATAATTCAACCTCTCTCTTTTCCATGGTTGGCTTTTCTTCAGAGCACCCTGGCTATGTCAATGTATTGGGAAAAAGGAAAATAATAATGCATGAAAACAACTGATTTTTTAAATTATTGATTAAAGTTTACAATTCATTAGCTGAGCAAGGGGAGCTGGCCATATATACATTTAGTGTGGCTTGCTTGTGAAGCAAAATGAGTTGGGTCAAACTAGAAAAGCTCATATCTAAGGCTGGTCTGCTTTCGTACAGTGGTCATTACTGATTTCTGTAGTGGTCGCTGTTGTATTCACTGAAATGATGTATAATGAGGTCTCTGGTGTACTAAATAAGATTCTTTTGCTCTCTGGACTTCTCTCTTGAACAAAAAATTCTTTTATGAGGAAATATTAAATTGTGCCTTTCTTTTTCCTATGTCCAAAATTTGAGCTGAACAGAATTCTTCAAAGGAGTGCTCATAAGATGGTCCAGGCTCTGCATTTGTTTACCATGGTGTAGGATGTAGTTCTACCCCCAGCTCCTTCGGACAAAAGGTTTCCAGTTCTGTGCACACTGAATTAGGCCTCCATAGCTGAGTTGTCTCTATGGAGCACGGCCATCCTCATGATCTGTCCTTGTCACTAAGTGCTTTGAACCTGAGTTGTGGTACTTTGAGTAGAAAAAGGAAGAGGACCTAGCATTGAGCAGAAGAATTATAACACATGGAAGACATCCCCAGAACACCAGGGAGAAAAAATCTGCAGGGTCAAAATTCTTGTATTGCATTCATAATGTCATTCTATTAATTACAAGTGTTTAGAGAGAATGAAACAAGTAAACTATGCAATCTTCTTGGTCATTTGGTTTTAAATTTGGATTAAAAAGGTCATAAAACTTGCCAAAAAGGAGATTGTATGAGTTTAGCTGAAAGATGGGCATATATATTCAAAGTGTTTCCATTTCTGACTGTCATAATTTCTATTGTTCCCCAAGGCCTCTGACCACCCAGAGTGATAGCTTTTGGAGCAAGGGGGATTTCTATATAATGAGGTGGGGAAGGCTGGGGACCACCTGAACAGAAGCAACACAGTTCAGTCTGTCTATACTGCATGGCAGGTAGATACTGCAAAGGTGAGAGATGGGCTGTTTGCTTTTGAGAGACCAGAATACAGGAGAGGTTTTCAGTGCTCCGCAGTGAAAGAATACTGGGAGGTGAGCTGTAAAGCTGTTTTTCTATTGCAGGTGTTTTTCTGAATTGTCAGTCTGTCACTGTGGTTGACCGGACCAAAAAGCACCAAATGGGACAAGTCATTCACTGCTGCAGGACAGGCTGCTCTCTGTGTCACAGTTACCACCTCACTGTGTGGCAGAGAGAAACCTGGATAAGCAGCATAAGTTACAGATGAGCACTTAGAAAATATAAATCATACGGTCTCAAATCTTTCCTTGGACAGAAGGACTTGGAGAGGTCTTTTAGAAGAGGTGTTGCATACCAAAAAATGAGACCCTCTGTATTTTCTAAAGGAGTTTGATACTGAAAGAGGTGTTCAACTTAAAGCATGGCAGATGTCCTGTATTATACTGTAATTGACTTCTCATTCCTGAGTAGCCACTTACATTTTTGTGCCTTTTGTTCCTCATCAACAAGGACAAAGTGTCTCTGAAAAGTGATGAGATAATATATGCAATTCTGAAATATAATTTAAAAATTGCACATTTCTTTGTTTCTAAATCTGGGGTATTTTGAAGGGAAAAAAAAAAAGCATTAGACATCCCAACAAAATATCAAAAGCCCGCCTCAGAAAAATATGATCACGAAGTCATTAATTATGTAAAAGTCCATCATCTTAGTTAGTTAGTGAAGCGACTTGCTCCAGAGAGTGTCCTGCAAGATGTTTTAGCCCACGGAAATTAGCATGTCAAAATATGTTGCAAGTCTGACATTTTTTTCTTGTCTATCCATGCAAGGAAGTAATCGAAGAAAATACTAAATTAAACATTCATGACAGGAACTGTTTGAAAGCTGCCATAAGAACTAACACTAATGTGTCAACTTTCCAGTCTGGTACCTTGCAGACAAGCTTTGTCCCTGACTAGTCTGTCTGTGTTTCTTGGCTATTTAAAAAGTATTGTTATTGAGAAAACACTCCTTGTTACTTAGCTAGTAATTTATTCCTTCCCTACCATTTCTAAACATGAGGGATTCTTTTTAAGTGGCAAAATCTGGCCATGTTGAAGCATGTGCCCAGTATTGTGTAGCCAAAAGAGAAACTGGCCTATAGCCTCAAAGAGACTACCAGTCCCTCAAAATCCTCTTAAAAATAAGAGCATCGTAGAATCATAGAACAGTCTGGGGTGGAAGGGACCTTTAAAACTCATCTAGTCCAACCACCCCACCAGAGGCAGGGACCCCTTCCATGAGACCAGGCTGCTCAAAACCTCATCCAGGCTGCCCTTGGAGATGGGACATCTACGTTCCCTTTGGGCAACCTGTGCCTCAGAGTAAAAAATTTCTTTCTCACATCTAATCTAAATCAATCCTTTTTCTGTTTAAAACCGTTATCTCCTGCTATCACAACAGGCCCTGCTAAAAAGTCCATCCTCTTCTTTCTTACAAGCTGCCTTTAAGGATTGAGAGGTCACAAAAATGTCTTCTTGAAGCCTTCTCTTCTCCAAGCTGAACAACCCCAACTCTCTCAGCCTTTCCACACAGGATAGGTGTTCCAGTCTTCTCATCATTTTTGTGGCCCTCTGGACTCCCTCCATTTCTTTCTTGCACTAAGGACTCAAGAGTTGGACTCAGTGCTCCAGGAGGGTTTCACCAGAGCAGAGTACAGGGGAAGAATCACCTCCCTTGACCTGCTGTTCATACTTCTTTTGATGCAACCCAGGGCGTGTTGGCTCATGTCCAGCCTTTCTTCTATCACCATTCCCAAGCCCTGCTTCACAGGGCTGCTCTCAATCCTTCATCCCCCAGCCTGTATTGACGACAGGGATTAGCCCAACTCATGGGCAGGACCTTGCACTTGGCCTTGAACCTTATGAGGTACAATGCTTCCCCTTTTCCAGTCACCAGGGACTTCGCTTGACTTCATATATTGTATATGGCAACTACATCAGCCAACTCCCTTAGGACCAAGCGTCTCGTCAGGTCCCACAGACTTATGTATGTTTGGGTTTCTCAGATGGTCACAAACCTGATCTCTTCTCTTAGTGGGAGGGATGTACCTGCAAGGTACTCTGCCAGGTACCTTGCAGCCCATCCAGGTACCTGGCAGAGTACCTGCCTTGTGAAATGTACTGCTGTCTTTCAGCAGTTTCTCTGGGAAAATATTAGTAGAAATACATGCATTTGGCACTTGCTATTGAGCTACTTGGTGCAAGTCACAAGGATAGATTTTAAAACAGCTGCTGGTTCTCATTGGGAGAAATATGCCAAGCACAATGCTTCCCAAAAAAACCAACATAGTCCTGGATACTGTTTCAGCCTAGATTTCTATAGGGTCAAACATTTGAAGCAATTCAAAAGAGAGGATAAACACCATGACCCAATGCAAACATTGTCACATTACACTGGCTCTTAAAAATCCTGCTTTGCTAACAGGCAGGTTGGACTTGTTGCAAGTCCCTAGGAGGGAGAGAAGGGGAAAGGATATTTGTGTCAGTGCTCCCATTTGAAAGGCAGCTTATGGTTTCCTGCAGATTTGGTGGATGTAACCTTGATGGAGAAGAAAAAAGGGTGTTTGCTACTTGGGCTCTGATCATTAGGAAGTGTTGGAATCAAGAGAGGCTTTCCAAGCAAAGGTTTGACAAGCAGACATTGAAGACATTCAGTCATCTTCTCATATTTTGACAAAGAAGGGGTATCTCTGAGGAGTGATTTCACACAAAAATAAATAAATAAATAAATAAAAAATCAGAGCTATACAATAATTAAAAGGAAGGACAGTCCTGAAACCTGAATCATCAGGAGAAACAAACAAATTACTTTTAGTGTGGGTGGTCACTGCTTAACACCTACAGCACAGTTCAGGAAATGGACCACTGTCCAATACATTGTGTTCTGCCTGAGCCATAGAAAGGTTTTTATTATCCTGGTCAGTTGTCTAGTTCTTCATTCTCTGTCATCTCTGTTAAGGCAAACTCATGATGTGGAGGATGAGGTACTTTTCCGTGAGCCACCTTTCTCCTCTAAAGGATCCTCTCAGGCCATCTGTAACTCATCCTGCAAAGGCTAAATATATAAGCCCTGATGTCAGAGTATATTTACAGAAGTGTTTAGCAACAGAAAATCAGCTGAAGATGCTATACAAGAGTAATAAGTTGATAATATTTTCCAAATAAAACCACTCAGGATAAAAATAACTTCCTTTTTTTTCTGTAATGTCAAACTGAAGGATGAGTGTTGCATCAGCAGACTTTCACAACACATTAAAAATCCCAAAGAAACAATGTATCACACATGAAGAGCTTCCTACCAGATTCATGCAGCTAATGAAATTCTACACAACTTCTTCCAGGAAATGGCTTGCGTACTCTGAAGCGGTATCCAGGATTTTTACAAACTGTTCTGCATGATTCATTCAGTGCTCGGTAGATTAGATGTTACTGAATTCACATGAGTTCAGGCTAAATAAATAAAGTGAAATGCAACAGCTGGGGCTACTCATCACTCAAGCACATGACACCTATTGCCAAACCCGAGAGAGACTCAGTAGTGTTGTAATTACCAGGCTGGGTCAGTGGTGAAGTAGAAAGTGGGGATGTTATAACAATTCCTTGGATTATCTGTGATCAGAGAAAAATATCAGACAGGTTTGTAGTATATGGCAAACAGCAGTGTTTCATGAACCATTACACAGAGGAACAGGATTTCATTCTGTAAAATTCCACCGCATGGAAAAGGGTAACTTGGAACAGTCCTATCCCACACATTATAGTGAATTGAATGGCCTGTGTTCGTGCCACACATGCAGAAATCCAGCAGAGATAAGGGAGCACAGGTTTCCCTCCCAGTGTTTCTCCCCAAATGGCTGTTCACAGCTCTGTGCTTGCTCTGTCCTTTTGCCAGGACCAGGCAGAGGAAATTTAAAAAAAAAGGAGGTGTGTGGCTATGGAACAAGTCTGTGTCAGGGAAGAGCAAAGGCTCGAGATCAGTGTGTGCCAGGCACAAGCAGGACCGATTTCACACTAAAGGAAAGAAGGAGATGACAGCTCTGGGCACTTCAAGGCTATTTTGCTCATGTTAGGTCAGGCTCCACAACAAAGCTCTCAAGCCTATATCCAATGCAGGCTAGAAATATTAATGTACACCAAGAGGAGTCAGGGGAACAATGCGACTGGCACAGCATCTGGCTTGTTTGAACTTTTCTACCCTGCAAGACCAGGAACAGCTGGAGGGAAGAAGAGAGTGGCCTTTGGCTGCAAGGTTCACTCTCAGAATTTCCATTCTACAGCAAGGCACCTTCACCACTCTGCACCCCACCCCTGGCATGTGCATACTCATTCTTTGTTGTGATAAGCAAATCAGGACATACTTTAATGTATTATACCTGGGGGGATTTGACTCAGTATGTTGATCTGAGGTTCCAAGAGGATGGAGTTATTTTTGACGCCACTAATTTGTTTTTTTGTTTCTCTTCCAAATAGGACAAAAAAAAAAAAAAAAGCTAGCACTGGATTTTTGCCTGCTTTCCATTCTAAATCACCATTTATCCCCTTGCTCGGCTGACGCCACTGGAAACATCAGAAAATCTTTATCTTGGAAACTATCATAAAGAATAGAGAATCGTAGAAACCAAAAATAACTGAAGAGGATATAGGAATCACTACTCAGCTCTTGCACTCATCCTTGTCACTGCATTCTGTAATGCTCAAGCATTTGACCCCTGGAATGGCAAATAGCCCGGCCGCACAACCACCTAAGGATGCACATGTCTGGGTTCCACCTAGGATCCAACTCAGAGATTGCAGTACGCACCCTCTGCTCAGCTGTTATCCACCTGGGAGCATCTAAAACTCTGCACGTGACTCAATTTTCACCTAGGAAGTCACCTAAAATCTGCCTTTGTACATGCGGAAATGCATTTTTTCTTTCAAGAGATAAGCAACGACAAGTCATAAACAAAATTTAAAGGCTTCAGAAATTAGTTGATCCTCACTTAAATAAGTAAAGAATCTCACTCAGAAATCTGAAGAGTGCCCAGAATGAAGGAGTGGCCACACATTCTTGTAAGCTTCACTCCTGTGGGATGCTGAACTCGGGCATTGGTGAGTGTAACAGGGAATTACAGAAAGTGGGTGACAATGTCACCATAAGCCATCTCTCCAATGTGCTCCAACTGAAACAGTACCTCCTAAGAGTTCAAGTCAGTAATTCATTGTTGATATTAGCAGTCATACAGAAACACCCAGAGCCATTTCCCCTCTGCTCACACTCTGTCTTTAAATGTTTCTTAACTTGCCTGCTATTGTAGTACAGGCTTGAGGCAACTCTCAGCTCTGATTTCCAGTTATTCATCCCCTAAGAACACAAAGCCGAAGATGGGAGACTTTATCAGGCTCTTTTAAGGAAAACTTTAGAAATTTTGATGGCAAGGAAACACGGGGATGCAGATGCCAAGTGTTACCTATTATAGCTTTCATGGAGAGCTATTTTTAATGCAGCCAACTCAGTTGGCATGAGTGGGGCAGAGCCACAGAATAGAAAGGGTCCTCCTAATGCTGAGCCTGTCACTTCATACAGCTGTGCTGGGTTAGGGAAGAGGGAGAGGGAGAGGGAGAGGGAGAGGGAGAGGGATCCCCCACAAGTCGTAAATATCTCGTGGCTAAAAAATCATTGCAAGCTTTCATTTGAAACAGCTACAAAAAGGATACTGAGAAGACTGAAACTTTGAATATCCCTTGTTCAGCAAGCTGTCTCACTGGGCTGGGAACGTGTTGGAGCTTGCAGTCCTGGAGTTTAACATGCTCCCTCTGTTTGTTTGTTCACTCTTCCATGATCTTATAGCTGCTTTATATAACAAGCACACAGGCACCTTACACTGCCGAGTGTGTGTAGAGGTAAGATTTTAGCTGCCACTCTAAACTGTAGCTGGGCTGGTGTTTTTTTAAAAAGCTGCAATATTCTCCTTTCAGTTTTCACTATTCCTCAAGGGTATTTCTGGCATTTTGGAGCAAAATATACTGCAGAGCATCCAGATAAAGCAATTTTGAGTGCTTTTGTATTTTTACAGGAGAAGAGTGTTTGAACCACACCCTGGAAGATTTTCACTAGAGCCAAGCACTGTCCTCAAATGTGTCATATACAGGCAGCATTCAGCTCCCCCGCAAGACCTGCCAAGACTCATGTGCCAAAAGTGAGATTCACACAGCCAAATACTCCTCCTCCAGATACTGCTCCCTCCTGACACCTCCTCCTTCCCTTACAGCACAGCCCCTCTCTTCCCCTGCCTCCCTCCTGCTTCGGGACCTGGTCAGTGTTTCTGGACTATCCAGTCTGCTCCATCTCAACGATGCAGCCCCAGTCCTTGAGAGCATGTGCTGCAGGGATTTCTTTCTTTTTTCCCACTCAGGTCAGTCACTCACTCTTTTGTGATTTGACAGCACATAGCGCTGCCTTCTGCCTCTAAGGAGGTCTGCATTCAGTTGCTGGAGATGAAGGTTATGTGACAGCCTTTTCCATCTGTGCTTTTACTGATCCCCTTTCATTCAGGTCAATATGTGGTCAATTTTGTCAACTCCAGCTCTCCTGGCAGGAGGCACAAACCAAGTGACCAATGTTAAGGTGTGCAAGGGCCTCAGAGCTCTTTTAACTAAGCCTCACATCCCAAACCCCTGTGCAAATTTAAAGCCAGAGGGATGGCTCTGGCTATCAGATCTGACCTGAATGATGCAAGACACAGGAATTCATGTGGTCATTTCCTCATTCAGCACTGTCATGGGTCATCTGTCTGTGCAAGAAGTGAAAAGGGAACCATATAAATCAGATTCTTTGACCGTGGGGAGGTATCAACACAGCAGGGAATAGGGTGATCCATTGCTCCAGCTCCTGCCCTCTGAGATTGCAGTTAATTAAGTTTAATGCCTTGGATATAAGCAGCTGCTGTAAGACACATCCCCCCAGCTCTCAGAGTACAAGGGGGAAATTCGGGATGGCTCCAGTGTGATCCTGCTTTTGGCAGCCACTGCTGGTAGACTGGAAGGTGGGAGCAGATGGGGAAGCAAGGGCAGGCTGGACTACTGCCCAGGGGCAAAGGAGTTCATTCCTTCATGTTGTTATAAGCACAAGTGGTAATTACAGGATAATTTGGATTGACTTTCAAACTGCACTAAAGCCCCTTTATGCAGCTTTGGCAACATAAGGTGACCTTGCTGAAGGGACAGAAACAGCTCAAGAACATGGTGGGGCAAGGGCATGGGTGAGGAAGAACAAGCCAGCCCTCTCAATGCCCATCTAAAGGGCAAGGTCAGGAGAAAATATATCCAAGTTCTGCTGGCTGCTCCTCTCTCCCTGCAGCAAAACAGGTTTGGTATTTGGTCTGGGATGACAGGTTGAGTTGTGGTCACTGGTGAGCAGAACATGTCAGTGACAGCTAGAAGAAAGGGATGAAGAGCAGCAAACATGTCCTAGTGCAGGTCTAGCCTAGAACAGTGCTCCTGTTGCAGAAAACAAAATGACCTAGAAAAGAGCTGATGTTGGGTAGTTTTGCCCCACTTTGGCTGGGAAAGCCTAGAGGAAGGCTGGAGGTACAGGAAGCTGCAACTGCAGCCCAGAGTGCTCTGGCTAATGTCTTCTCAAAGCTGCCGTAAGATCTGGACAGGCCCAGGCTGCCTAGGAGCAAGGGGAAGAAGAAAGGTCAGAGAAAGACCTGTCTGTCCTCTTTCGTCTCTCTTGCCCCAAGCATAAGAAGCTGACTTGGGCCTGCTGGGTTTCTGCAAGCAGGGCATGTTTCTTCAGCAGCCCTGTCTCTGTGCTCCATAGAACCATGGAGTTGTTCAGGTTAGAAAAGGCCTCATAGCACGGTTTGGAAGAAAACCCACATTTTCTCGTGCCTGAGGGGCTGGTGTGTCAGGATCCCCTCACCCAGCGCCAGATCAGGGGCTGCGAGTGTTGGGGAAGCGGCCACAGGAGACTCTCCCCAGTGCTTTGGGGGTGCAGTGACCACAGATCTGCTACACACCCCGGCTCTGTTGTCTCGCGGTATTCAACACTATATATACCTAAAAAAAAAAAAAAATTAAAAAGAAAAGAGCAATTATCTTTTTATTCTGCTTTTAAGGAGGACTTCGGCGCAGGAGAGCACTGACTGACGCCTTCCCCGCGCGCTCCCCTCCTCCCGCTGCCCGGCCGAGCGGGCGGTGCCCGGCGGGCCGGCGGTCCCTGCTGGGGACATGCTGCCATCCAGCGGCCTCCCCGGGACCCGCCGCAGCCCCCGCCCCGCCCGGCGCCGGGGGATGCTCCGGGGCAGCGAGAGGAGCCGGTCCGCCGATGGAGCCTGCGGGGGCTGTCCCCGCTGTCTCCCGCTGCCCCCCGCAGCTCACGGGCGCCTTGGTGCCCGGTTAACCCTCCCGCCCAGCTTCCCTCCAGCGAAGGGCTTCACGGAAGGGAAAGGGGAGCAGGACTTCCCCGCTTAGGTCCCTTTTCTGTTTCTTTTTCTTCCTTCCCCTCTGTTTGGAAAGGATAGGTAAAGACTTGATTTGTAAAGATTTGTAAGAATTTTAAAAGATCTTTAAGTGATGACACCGTGGTACCCGATTTATCTCTCCTTTTTGAAGCTGGTGATCCTCCTAAATCAGTGAGAGTTTAGCAGCTGAGGAGATGACACTAAGGCAAGTTGATGCATTTAAATAAAATACTAGAGAAATCACAGCCTAGAATGTTAATCCACGACCACTCCCCCTATTTTTGTCTCTCAAACAGAATCTTAGAATGGTTTGGGTTGGAAGGGAACATTTTAGACCATCTAATCCACCCCCCTGCCATGTGCGGAGAGACATCACTCATAGATCAGGCTGCTCGGAGCCTTGTCTGACCTGACCTTGAATATTTCCAGGGATAGGGCATCTACCACCTCTCGGGTAACATGTGCCAGTGTTTTACCATCCTCATGGTATAAAACTTCTTCCTTATAAATAAACTAAATCATTCCCTCCTTCAGTTTAGAACCATTGCCCCCTGTCCTATCCCAACAGGCCCTGCTAAAAGGTTTGTCCCCATCTTTCCTAGAGAGTGGAGGTCACTATGCAGGACAAGCCTGCTAGAATCTGACACCATGGTGTGACATACATCCCAGCACTGCAGCTGGTGATACCAGCTCAGGTATTCCTGCCCCATCCTGCCCTGCACTGCTCAATCCAGCCCTTGCTGCTTTCATGTCACTTTGACCCTTAGTTCTGTCAATCTGTTTAAATTTCAAATAGATTTCTTCCTGTATCCGAGTCACTGGGTAACTGCCTGACAAGAGACACCAGCTTGTATCAGTGCAGGAACCAAACTGCATCCCAAGACACACAGAGTCTGCTACATTGCTTCATGTGGGACTTGCAGTGAGGTATAGGATGGTGGTCTGCCACAGGGCTCTTAAATACAAGGATCTTTAAAGTGTCAGATGTCCAGCAGCAGCTCAGCACGTTGAGCTGTCTACAACTCATGATCCAACTTTCTGTCCAAGAGAGCACATCTTACACATGCAGATAAGGTGACACCTCACACCTTCCCACCAAGGTAAGGTAACAGTCAAATGGATCTTCATGTGCACCTCAAGAGACCTGACAGTCCTGCATGACACAGTGGATGTCAGCTTTACCTGTAACTGTACATACACACATTAACACTCATTATTGATGGGCCAAGGTCTTAAACAAAATACAGCGTGGACAACTGATGACAGAGATTTTCTATGATTAAGGAATAAAGCAAAGGGTTGTGGTTTTTTCTCTCCATCTGTGAACTCCAAACAGTTTTAAGAGCAAGACTGAACCTGGAGAGAGTGACAAATTATAATTGTAAACTCCAGCTGATGTGCTGGCAAATTCCATCCTGCTTATCATGTGCAAATGTAGATCAGGGAGGAAAACTGTGCCTCAGCCAGACCAGCCAACATACCAGCTAACAAACCCAACTCAGCATGAAGGGAAGGAAGCCTCCTTTATGGGGAGTATGAGGGAAGATGGGACAAGGACATTTGAGGTTATCGGTTGTGCTGTGGGGCCCACTGGTGTTTCATGGAGTGGAATTTGCTGGACGTGAGCTCTGCTCGTTACAAACTCCAGATGAGTATCCTGTAACCCTACATGGGATTGCAGCAAATTATACTTTATTTTTCAAACCCTCCATCAGGAGGGCACCTTGACTGCTGCTTCTGAAGGACTCTGTTGTCCAAACACTGGGTTTCTCTGCACTAAAGGACTTATCAAGCTGCAGTCTGAGATGGTTTTTTTGTTCTACATTTTCCTTTGCTTGTCGGTGCCTGGTGATAAGGGGCTTTAAGGTCTAGAACTGAGAACTCCCAGGCATTTCAAAATGCAATAAAAATTCATATGGAGAGTTTTCATCTAGTTTGAATCATGTTTTGTACTTATTTTGGTGAGAACTCTCAAAACTGTTGCCTTTCTCTTCAGTGTCTCTGGAAGGTTAAACGCAGTGTGGTACATTGTTCTTTTGAATCTCCAAATGAGTGGGGAAGATTGAGGCCACAGAGGAACATGTTCACAATTATGCTCATCTTCCTACAGCAATTCTCCTGTGTGCACCATCTTCAGAGAGAAAGTGGGGAACACCTTGAAGCAAGCAGAGATCTATTGGGATCACTCCTCTTCACAGTGTCAATGGGAATGAAGGAACCAAGGGTTTAAATGTCTCCTAACCATCTAATCCGATCTGATCCTTGGAGATGACCACGTGGAAATGTATGGAAACAGCTAACCCTGCCGAATTCAAAGGGAAGAGAGAGGGCTCTGGGATTTCAGGAGTACAGAGATAGGTGACTATTGTCTTTGTATTTCTGTTCATTTTCAAATGCAGGTATCTAAAAATCTGCTGGTCCCAGTTCTATGAGATTTCTGTCTGAGAAATAACACTGTCACATTTGGGAACAAGAGAACAGGACACCCTACACCTTTTCTGTCTGAGAAATAACATTGTCACATTTGGGAACAGGAGAACAGGACACCCTACACTACCTCAAAAGAACAAAGGGAGGGGGCTGTTTTGCCACCAATTTTCTCTCCTACAACCCATTTAACTGGGGTTCCTGAGGGCCTGGTGATCAAAAGAGAAGTTAATTCTCTGGGTTTTATGTAAAAAATTACCCCCCTCTGCAGTATGACTCCTTCTGCCTCTCCCCACCTCTTCTGTGCAACTGAATCTGTTCTCAAGCCCTTTACACCCCACTTAATCCCCCCTCCTCTTCTCATGGTAAAATCAGTCCTCCACACCAGGCTTCAGCTGTTTTTTGGAGCTTGTCTGCTCACATCACTGAGCAAGGGATGAAGTAATGAAAATTACAAGCTGTGGAAATTTGATCTCTCTATTCTGTAATTACTGTTCTCTGAAATCTGAGAATATATATTTACTTTAATATTCTTGCAGAAGAGGGAAGTATCCCCAAGGCATAAAGGAAAGAGACAGAGAACTAGGAAGAAGGAATAGCACGAAACCATTTGTACTTGATTAAATGTTATATACAGTAGTGAGTGGATCTTGCCTTTAAGGCTGACACAAAATCACAGCATTGAACTCATCATGGTATTTAGAAGCAGTTAACACTTCCTCTTTGCAATGTACATTTATACATACTCATTTGAAGGTGAGGAGTTGTCATCTTCTGCTTTCCCAACACAAATTACCAGTGTTTTTGGTTTCATGATGATATATTGTCATTTTGCTTAAGAGCCTAGATCCTGGAATCTTGTAAACGCAGTAAGAATCATAGTTGTCAGTCATAAAATAAAGGGAAAGAAACTCAATTTATTGTTCTTGAAATTATCACATAAAGCTAGAAAATATGATTAGAGTAAACCCTAAAGGGTCAAAACCTGAAGTGAATTAAAATATCTGCTAGAATTTGTTTTGAACTCGTGTAGAACTTCTGAAAATGCCATAATTTTGGGAAAGCAAATTGGCACATGCCATGTCAAAACTACTATTGCTGTTGCAATAGTATCTAATTTGGTAGTTGCTATATAAAGCAAAGTCAGTCTCTGCCATGAAAAGCTTAGACTCTATCTTCTACAATTTTACTGTTCAGGTAAAACCATAGAATAAACATGAATGCCAAGTTGAACATCAAGCTGACCGGGACTAAAGGGCTAAGGAAACTCTGGCCTTCACTAGTGCAAATCTTCAGTGTTTTGCTTTGCTGATCCTCTAAAACCTGTGAAGGAAAATGTTCAACAAACCTCTTTCCAGAACTGTGTGGGTTTTCTTTCTTATAACATTCTTACACGTGTTCATTGTGTCCATTGTCTTCCTGGCTCTATTGTCCCTTGGATTTCTTTAATGAAGGAGAGAATAATTTAAAAATTGCATAATCAAAACAATGCTGCTAACAACAGTCTTGTGTTTCAGAGTTATCTGAATGACAAGACCTTCTTTTTGTTTCTGACCCAATCTGGTTCAAGAGTCATTGCCTTCATCTGCTTCACATATTTACAATAAATATAATCCTTGCTGGAATATCGGTTGGGTAACAATAAAAGTCTGGCAGCTGACTTGCCTCCAGAAAGGCAGCCAAATCAACCTCCCAAGATTTTCTCTACTTCTTTTTTCCTCTCCAGGAAAAGTATGCCTTGAGGTACTACATCTTGAGGGATTTCAGATCTGTATTTTTTGAACCCTCTCGTTCCTGGTAGCTTGGTATCAGAAAGGCATGAGAACCAAAACAGGGAACATTCTAGAGCACAAAGTACAAGCTTCTGGTTGCCAGCGAGTAATGGCTGATGCATTTCTGGGAAAAGCCCATTGCTGAAGCTATTCTGTAATGCTCTTACCCTTGTGCTCAGCACACTACGAGGGGTAGGGGCCTCAGTGGATGCTGTGTGTCCTGTGTCACCCCCTCAATATTTCTGTAAGTGCTAGAAAAACTTCATGAAGGAGCGTCTATGCAGAAAATGTTCTTCATATGTTTTTATTTTTCCCCTTGGTTTGTTAATTATATGAAAGGAGAATATGTCATCTCTTTCCCAGTTTCCTTTCTCTCACTGTTCTCAGGACATTCACAGACCTAGGCAAGTAATTAACACATGCAGTTGATTTAATTTCATGTTTGTTTGCTGCCTGCAACAAATTTACCCTGTAGGCACTGGGCCATCCCTAGAGGATATAGCTTTTGTTACAGCTTTTGCTTTTATAACCTTCTGCTGCTATTGAGAAGATTTTCTAAGTTATTAAAAAGTCTTACAGACCAAAAGTTAAATCTAAGTAATCTTTGAATTCTGCCTAAGTTAGGCTTGGCCCCACAAATTTTTGCAGGGAATTTATCCAAAGTACTAAACTCAAAATCTAAAAAGAAGTCATTTTTTTCATTGTCTAGTCAACAATGCTGTGAGATATTTAGGATTTTCCGATATTCTGGCTTGCCTATTTTTGAAAATTATCTGAAATTTTCATGAAGTTTTTTGGAACCTTGGGCTAAAACGTGTTTCTTGTGCCTGTGGTGCCTTTTCTTTCATCATGGCATCACGTGTACCCATCACCTTTCACCAAAGAATGAGAAGCAAGTTATTTTAAATGCAATATGCTTCCCGTCTGCTTGCAGGTACATCTCTTCAGTTTGAATTACAAAAATCTATCACTCACTTTTGAATGAAAGCTAAAAAACTAGATATCTACTCTCCCTCTGTCACAAGTGCAGAGAAAACAGACATTTCCAGAGAGAGGTTCTTGTCACCAGCCACAGCTATCTATATCCCAAGGCCTGCAGGGAGTCTAGATGACCAAAAAAACTGGATGTTGAGCTTGCAGATGGCTTAAATAAGGTGAGATGAGTCATATCACAAGATTCTTAGAGTATCTACAGCTCGTACCCACTTCCACATAGCCAGACTGTTCAAATAATTGGTCCTGCTAGGAGTAATTCAAGAAACTATTTGTACCTATATGCATCTAGGATTTTTCTTCAGCTGTGGACTGATGGAAATAAAACCATTTGTGAGATCTTTCCTAGAGCTTTCACCTGCTTCTGAAGTGATGACAACAGTAAGTCAATGAAATCCAGAGCACCCCAAAGGCCCTAAGGATTTTGATTTCACGGTTAGAATGTCTAAAATAACACAGTGAAGAGTAAGTTTGTTATAAATGGCTTACTACATCCTCCTGCCACTCAAGCCACAACCCACATCCAAGATAAACCTGAGACATACAAGGGCCAAACAGCTATAGGTCACTTTTCCACCCCTTAGCCCATCTCATTTCTGACAGAAGGCAGTTGACAAGGCAAGTTAAAGCCAACACCACTGGAAGTTCCCTCCCTGCTTTAGGGAATTGGATAAGCTTCTTTCACAGCTGTTCTGGTCCATCAGAGCAGAACAGAACAATTAGGGTCTGTATCTGATGTATGGATCCCTGTGTCGGGAAAGTCACTGTTAACAGAATCTTTTTTGCACATTACACTCAATACTTACTCCTGACTTTATTTATATTAGTTCAACAACCAATAGTGCTTCTACCTACAGTGAAGCTGCAACTGGTTTTAACCATACCTGTGATCTCAGAGTGATCAAAATCAGATGTAAAAAACACCAAATAAATCACTTTCCTGACTAACTAGAATTACTCTTTACTCTATATTCCAGTGCCCAGGCTGAATATCTCTCCTCCACAAAGATTCTGTGTAAGTTAAAAGCTCAGGAGAAGCCGTTCCAATCAATTGGATCAATGACACAGCAACTAAAACTACATTAAGTAGGGCCTTGATACAATAAACTACGACAACTAGGAAAGGAGTTGTTTGATTTTATTGGGACATTGATTTGTGAACTAAAGTTTCCCTAAGTTATCTACGGTCACAGATTGCAACAGCTACTTAGAGACCTTGCAAACCTCTTCTGGGTCAGTGATCTGAAAAAGTATTTCTAAGCTGTAACCTTGAAAGAATCTCCTTTAGTCACATAACCACAGCAAAACTTACATTTAGTGGACTACCTTTAGTTGTAGTTGTTACTTTGCTTGAACTTACATGTGTCCCACTTGAATAGGTTGCTGACCTTTCCTCATATTGAATATTGTCGAATCATTGAGTTGTTTGGGTTGGAAGGGACCTTAAAGATCCAAACCCCCTGACATGGGCAGGGAACCTTCCACTGGATCAGGTTTCTCAGAGCCCCATCCAGCCTGGTCTTAAATACCTCCAGGGATGGAGCATCCACAACCTCTCTGGGCAATGTGTTCCAGTGCCTCACCACCCTCACAGTAAAGAATTTCTTCCTAATATCTAATCTAAACCTGCTCTTCTTCAGCTTAAGGCCATTTCCCTTGTCTTATCACCACATTGTGAAAAGTCCCTCTCCAGCCTTCTTGTAGGCCTACCTTCAGGTACAGGAAAGTTCTATAAGGTCTCCCCAGCGCCTTCTCTTCTCCAGGATGAAGACCCCCAACTCTCTCATCCTGTCTTCATAAGAGAGGTGCTCCTCTCCTGTGATCAACTTCGTGTCCCTCCTCTGGGAACAAGTCCATGCCTTTCTTGTGTTGGGGGCCCCAGAGGTGGATGCAGGACTCCAGGCTGTCACAAGGGCAGAGTAGAGGGCAAGAATCACCCTCTCAACGTGCTGGCCACACTTCTTTTTGATGCAGCCCCAAGTGCAATACTGAGTCCTACTGTGATTTTCACCAACCAACACCCCCCAAGTCCTTTTCCCCAGGGCTGCTCTCAGTCCATTCTCCACCCACCCTGTATATTTGCTTGGGATTGCCATGACCCAGGTGCAGGACCTTGCACTTGGCCTTGTTGAACTTTGAGAGGCTCACACAGGCCCACGTCTCCAACCTGCCTAGATTCCTCTGGATGGCATCCCTTCCCTAGAGTGACTTGACACAGCTTGGTGTGGTCAGAAAATTTGCCATATTGACAACAACAAATTCAACATTCTTCAAATAAAACACAGTATTTTTAAAATTATCCTTCTTCATGAGATTTAATACCTTAAGGCTGGTTTTCTAATCAAAGCTAATTGCCAAGGTTCCCACTATTTTAAAGAGAATGTGAGGAACATCTGCAGTGTGATTTATTTCCCCTTCCTTAATCAAGATGGGCTGAATTGCTTTCTTGAAGTAGATTTCTATAAGAAAAGATAAGTATTACCTTGGAATGCCTGACTTTATATCTTCAGTTGCTTTTATCTCTTTATATTCCTTCAATATATTAACTCACAGCCTCAGCATTAACTCTGGGCCATGAGTCATTGTCCTGTTATTGCCCTCAAGTGTTAGGGTGTTGTAAACCACTGAGTTGCCTTTGGTGCAGTGTCTCTCTTGTGCAATCAATGCAGTCAACACAATATTTCTGACATACCTCAGAAAACCAGACTCCATAATGTTTGATGAGCCGCGTAGTATATTCATTAAATTATTGTAGATCTCTTTTCTTAGCTAGCAACTCCATGCACATAATGAGGGATCTCACCTGTATGGTCAGAACAGAGTTTGCCAGCCAGTTTACACTCCATGGTGACCAGGACTTTGGCACCAACTGAAGAGCAGCTCCTCAGATGAGAAACCACAGCTCCCTGGTATGCACTCAGATCTGCTTAGGTGTTAAATGAGTCAAAGTGGAGGACCTGTGTTTTGTCACAGTTTCACAGGGAAGTGAGATAAAGGCTGGACAGGGAAGTCTGAAGTTACATTTGGCTTTCTTCCCCTTTGCCAACAAACACCAGACCTATCTCTTGCTTGTGGATGGTGGGACATTCTCATAGGCGTGTAACACATGGACTTGTAAAAGAGATAACATGGTGTGTGCTCAGGAACACACCTGTATTTATTCATCAGTGGGCACCAGAGAAATGAAGAGGAGAGGAGACAGTTAAATGCTAGAGGAATGCTGACCCAGGGGCTCTGCTGCCATGTGTTCCAGGCAATGAGTGATAAGGCCTCTTGAAAGTCCACCTTATGGGAATAGATGGACATTAAATAAAATAAATAAGATTTGTTTTGTATGTTACAACATGATCATTTTCACAGCAGTTATTTTTCATCCTAAGTTGTGTAGGGCATTCAGAAAGAAGGTATGGAAAACTGCCATGAAGGGAAACTTGTCTTATAGATTGCTAGAAATAGCACAAAGGTTTTCTACAGATCAGCTAAGACAGTTCATACCTTGTGACTCTATGATGATAAATCCTCACTTGTTTACATAAAATATGGAGGATGATAATATCCTCAGATGAATACCCATCCATAGCTTACTTCATTGGTTTTGACAAAAAAAGACAAAACTTTTCCAGGCACTTGATTGCTCTATCCATGCCCTGAAAAAATAAATGCTTTCTGATAAAGGACCCTGCAACACAACAAGGATCTAAACATCCAGTAAAGGACAACATCCAATTATTCCCAGATAATCCAACAATCTCTGCAGGAAATTATACATAAACTGCTAAGAAAGTTTAAAAAAGTAAGCTGGAAAAGAACAGGTGAATTTCTAGACATAAAGAAGATGACACAGGATTCATGACTGCATTCTTCTCTAATCTCTGAAAACAGAAATAAAACAATCTAGGCAAATTCCAGTCAAAAAACTACAAACTGTAAGAAACTGAGACATCTTACAATTACTTTTGTGTACATAAGACCCAGAGTGCCCTGCAGGCTTCACTTTTAAAACTGAAAGTATCTTGGTGAGAGGCTATCTTTGTGCCTCCAGTTGGAGGGCAGTATTACAGTTGTAGGGGAATACATTGCAGTTGTCTCTGAAGAAAAATTGAAACAGAAAGGCTTCATCTAGTGATGGGGGGAATTTAATCATGGTGCATCAGAATGGCTTGTGCAACCATTCCTCTAGTATTCTGCTTCTCTGCCTCAAAGTCAGCTTAGAAATAGAAGCATCCAAAGAAAAAGAGCAGCTGGAAAACCCATATCCATGTAGCTAGTACTGTTGAAGATAATATTATTTTATTATTGCTATGGTATTACAGGAGTGCCTATATATTTCCTCTGAGATTTATCTACAGCCGTGTTAGGTGCTGTATAAATAGGATAAGGTAGTCCCAGCTGAAGTCAACAGAAAGATCCTTTGGTAGAATTTAGATCAAGGCACAGATGTTCTGAAATTCCCAAAAGGTAGCTATTTGTAACTCCTTTCTGTCTCTCTTTAAATTCACATGGGGGGAACTGACGACAAACAAAAATATCAGTACAAGGTTTAATATGATGCAACAGATCTGTTAGAAAAGATGGTAGAAGAAGGAGGATAAAGGCAGGTGTATCCTGGAAAGAGTGATATTAAACCAGATGCTGCACTTCAGTTTTAATGTATTTAACAGCCTGTGGAGCATCCACTTAGCCAGCAAGGTCATTCCATCTTTGAACTCATGTCAGCTCAGACCTGGGAGTATTGCTTGGTGAAATTTCTGTGTTCTCCTGTACTAATTGTGTAAACATTCTCCACCCTCGAAACAGCCCCCAATGTTTGTCTTTATCATCTTCATATAAATGTCAAACGCTATTTGCTTGCATTTGCATAGAGCTGCTCTGCTTGTCACTATGATTAAAGAACTGGTATCACAGCTGCACAGCACAACCTGAGGGGGAAGAAGGAAGAGTCGGTCTTTTCCTCTCAGGCAGAAAATATTGTGGAATTGTTGGCACATTGGGTAGGTGCACTTGTTCTGGGGAAAGTGTCAGAACCAGTAACAGAAACATGGCAAGTGAAATGATAAACTGCTTGTTCCCTAAGGGGAGGAATCTGCACATCCTTTTGCTTTCTCTTCCATTGACTGATTTTGTAATTAGGCATTAATCACTTCATCCTCTTGCCCAGTGTTTCCCTTTCCACAATTTATTTAAATCTGTTTAGATCTTGACGTCTTCAAAGAAAAGTTTCCCTCCTACTCTATTTTTATACTGCCCCTAGCACAAAGTAGCAGCAACCATTGTTTCAGTGTCTATTTGCTGAAATCTAGAAGGTTATTAAGAGAAGGAAGTTAAGATGCTTATGGGAATAGATCAGTAATTAGGAAGGATGTGAACACTTTGTGTAATGAACAGAATATAGATATTTCAGATCCCTTTGAATTGCCGGGTAAGGTCACTGAGTAGCAAAGGGAAGCTTATCCTTGAGCCTGTTGTGCTCCCGTTGTGTCTGGAAGGACTCAGAGGGACAGTACTTGCACAGCTCAAGAACAGCTGGTCTGGCACCAGTTAGTGTTGTGACAGCCTCCATCTTTTTGCTAACACTTTGTCTTTGGGTAGTGCCACTTGTCAGTAAACTTCAAGTGCTTCCCTTCTCTGCTTTATACCTGAATACCCTGAGGCTCACACAGCTGGAGTGCAGCTTGGGATGACTCCATTTGCCCCAGCCTTGAGGGCAAAAAAAGCTGTGCTGGTAATGGGTACCGAGTTGGAGGTGGTGAGCTAATAGCAAACTACAACAGAATGCACTGATGACAGTCTGTGCTACAGCAGTTAGGCAATACAGCCACACATGTAGCTGATTCTGTCCCTAAATAAATCCCTCCTTAACCTGGAACATGACAGTTTGATATCACAATGAATACTTTTGTCCTCTCTAGCAGAATTGCCAATCATCTCCTACTAAATAATTTTAGACTAGTATTTTTGAGCATGTATGTAAAACTCTAGCTAATGCAAATGCCTGAGCATGAATTCAGGTGCATAATTTCAAGCACACAGAATTAAGAAAAGATCTATTTATGTATGGATTTATTTTAATTTTGATAGGGTTGGTGCTGTCACGTGATCGTGATGCTGACACTCTCTCTGTAGCATTCATCACAACAAGAAATTGTTCTTTTCTTATCTTGTAAACGTATTCCATGCCACTGAAAATCTGTATACTGTTGGCTAACGATAGCAGTAAAAAGTAGCACCTTTTTCATTTTATTCCATATACTTTTTGTCTGTACATTATTTTGACATCCTCCTTCCTCCAAGGGTCTGTATGTGCCCCTTCAAAGTCTGCGAGAAGATGCTGGATAAAATCCTTTGTAAATCTATCCCTCCATTCCCATGTGTGGATTTTCCATTCCTGTGATAATTTCTGAAACCAACCTCTGCCTCTCCCCACCTCCATTTTTGCCATGTCTTGCTACAGCTGGATGCGGACTTCCAGGTGAGGAAGTAATATTTTCTCTACTATTTTCTGTTCTTTTCCATGTTCTTGCTTGCTACTGGGTTGGTTTTCAGCTACCAGCCCAGGGAGGGAAGGCAGTACACCAGCAAGCCGAGGCTGCTTTCTTCAGCTTAATAGAATCTGTTCATGTGCTTGCAGCATCCTCAAAGTGACTCTGTGTTTTGCTTTTGGCTGGGATAGAGTTCATTTTCTCCATAGTACCTGGCATAGGGTTGTATTTTGGATTTGTGCTGGAAACAGTGTTGATAACACAGGGATGTTTATGTGTTATCTGTCAGCCCAGCGCTGCTGACACAGAGTCAAGGCCTTTTCTGCTCCTCACTCAACCCACCAGCGAGGAGGCTGGAGGTGCACAAGGAGTTGGGAGGGGACACAGTTGGAATAGTTGACCCCAGCTGACCCAAGGAATATTCCATACCATATGGCATCATATAAAGCTGGGGAAGAAGAAAGCAGAGTATTTTTGGAGTGATTTTCAGAGTATTTTTTCCTAGAACACAGTTATGTGTGATGGTGCCCTGCTTTTCCTAAGGGTGGCTGAACATCTGCCTGCCCATGGAAAGGAGTGAATCAATTCCTTGTTTTGTACACACTGCTTTTGCTTTACCCATAAAGCTATCTTTATCTAAAACCCATGAGTTTTCTCACTTTTTTGATTCCCTACCCCATCCCATTGAGGGGAAAGTGAGCAAGCAGCTGTGTGGGGCTGAGTTTCCAGCTGGGCTTAAACCACGACACTGTCTTCTGGTTTATCCATAGGACTTTAAAGAAATGGGATTCAACCATGATGCCCTTTCAAAGCAATTGAGCTATCAAACACAGTAAAAACTTTGCTTTTAACTTCCTGGGGAAGCTCAAGTGACTTCAGGGAAGAGCTGTGTGTAAATGTTCTGATTTTCGCTCCTGTATGTTTGTGTTAGCCCTGATTTGCATCATGTTATCCTGGTTTCTCCATTAGTTCTTTCTGTCCTGCACATCTTCCTCCTGGACACCCAGCTCCAACTGCTCTCTGATAGTTGCTTGAGATTTTTGTGTCGTTGTCTCACACCAGAGTGGTCCAGTTTTGCTATCAAACACTGTGCCAGGAATGTGCTTCTGGGGAACTCCTTTAGAGAAAATTAAAGCACTCCATGGCAGGCTATCACTTCTTGCCAGAGTTGAAATCTGTGATTGAACACAAATCTGACAGCACTGTGGCTGGTGTGGGGCTCTGGCTGCTGCCTACCAATTACCTCATGACACCAAATCAGCCTCCACAACAATTGATGGCAGCTTTATCCACCTAAAACTAACTCTCTGGTCTCAGCTGACCCATTATGTTCTTTTGGCAGTCAGCAGAAGTCTTTCAATGGTTTATTCAGCCTATTCATCTTCAGCATCAAAATTACATGTACATGTAACTAAATATTCCATGCTCTCTGTATTGTTGAGGCCAGCTGACACGTGAGGCCTTACGCCAACTCTCCCAAGTCCAGAACAGAGTAGCTGCATAAAAACCCTGCTTAGGACCAGTGTGGAGATTCAAGTGCCAGTACCTGGGTACATGGCTTGGCTTTCATTCTTTAACTCATGTTCATGGTGCCATGGAGTCCAGAAGGACCTTGGATGTATTGTAACTATGCACCTTGGCCTCTGCTTCAAGATGAAGTACCACCAGAGAAGAAGTGCTCACAGTTCACACTCGCAGTTATTCTGGAGATGACATGTTATTCATGTTTCCTGTTAAAGCTGGCCCACTGTATGGAAGAGAACTCAAGAGTCTTGGGTGAGGTAAAGGAAGCAAAAATAAGTCTGGCTCCACGGCCTTGTGAGATCACTCACTTGGCTGAGGAGTCCTGAGTTCCAGTCTTTTCTTTTAGGGATTTTTCATGCGTCTTTCTTTGTTGCTTCTTCTTTTTTTCTTTTTCCTTTTTTTTTTTTTTCCAGTGGAGTGTTCACTGTGACATGAATAGGCAGACAAATGGAGCAAGCTCTGCAGTCCAGAAGTCACTACTTCTGGACTATTCTGGACTACTCCTTCTCTATGCACTAATCATTTTGCCAAGCATCGCAAGGCCTAAGTCTCCTTTAGGGTCTACTCTGCACTTTATATTATATAAGAAGCCTTTTAATTACTGGATAAATCCACTGAATCATCCAGTCACAAAAGAAGGTACTGAAACAGAAGAACCCACCCCATAGGCCACATGATAGCAGAGTATTTGCAGTTCTGGGCAACTTCTAATGCCCGGATGTCACAGCATCCAGCCCTCGTGTGCCTCTTGCTGCCCTAAGTAAAGGCACAGTCGTCCTCCCATGAAGGATTTGTCTCTGACAAATCAAGAGAAGATGATCTCCAGCACAATCTGCCCGACTACTAGAACTGTCAGTCTGGCAAAAATTCTACCCCAATAAAGTCATTGTAGCCTATCAGAAAAGAATTTTTGGCAGCTTCTCATGGTTTGTGAATACTAATCATTTGCTAATTGTCTGTCTCTTTGATGGAATGCTGGACTCTGCCAAGAGGCATTGCTCTAGGCACTGCTTTCTACTTAATATGAGAACTCAAGGCCAAAACTGCTCCTGATAGATTCCCCATGGAAACTCATCGGCTTTAATGAGATTGTGCTGTTTGTGAACCAGGAAGGAGTTTGGCACCGAGATCCTGATTGTGTTGATTCATAAGCTAATAACTACAAAGGACCATTAAGGCATTCTAGGCATTAGCAATTACTCAGGAAAGAAAATAAACTTCCTGAGAGTGACGATGTTGATCCAAATACTCTTTAGAAAGATGTGCCAGTTCAAGAGAAATGGGTTGGCATAGAGTGCTTTCCAAAGCCCTGCTTAAAAGAGACTCTGAGCAAACTCACCCACAGCAGTGGGGCTGTGGCAAACTGGGCTTTAGTGTGGGCTTGTGGCACCCAAGTCATAAGGGAGGGCAGCTGCTTTGCCCTGAGCTAGCAGCAGGGCTCACCAGTTCCAGCTTAGCCACGCTGCAGTCACATAGAGTCTATCTGTTGTTAACGTGCTAAATTACCTTTGCCTCACATGCCATTCCTGTGCCTTAGCATCTCCACTCCATTCCAGTTTGCCATGCAATGCTCCTTCTCCAAGTTGCATTTCCCTCTCCCCATTTTTCCTTTGAAAGTAGAGTCAGGAGCTGTGTCTGTACATACGGCTTCACTTTCCTAGTCATGGAACAGCTGAAGGCTGATAACTTCCCTTTTCACATCTTAATTTAGGTGAGAAGCGCTTTGCTAGAGACAGTGACCTTTACTTCTCTGAAAATGCTATTCACAATTATGCCACTGTCTAAATAATGTCTGTGGCTATATTGAGGTGAACTGGGCACCTCGTAAATAATTCCACTAAAGTCCATTACTGGTGAAACAAAGAATAGAGAGAAACTTATTTATGGGAGAGATTTTCAATTCAAGACACTGCCTCACCCTATTTTCCTTCCTTTGCCTGTCCCAGAGTAGGAGGAAAAATACAGCACTGGGAAAGAAAAAAAAAAAAAAAAGAAAAAAAGAAAGTTAGGTTTCTGAAAATACGAGAGCTTCATTTCATTCTTCTATTCAGGAATATACATTTGGAAATTGGAATATTTTGGTGAATTAAGTTCACCAATCTTGTAGAAACACATTTATCTAGGACAAGTTCATTTTGTCCATTTTATCAGATATATGACACCAAACTCAGAAGAACTTGCCTATTAGGGTCAAAATGCATCTAATGATACCCTGCAAACCTCTGAAATGCTATTAATGAAGACAAATGAAACTCAAGGACAAAAAATTTATTTCTAAGCAAATGAAATGCTTCTTATGCATATTTTTCACTGGACTTGAAAGAAAAAATCATTAAAAACACCAGAAGATATGCTTTATTGTTGCTTTGAAACATGAGTCATTAAAAACAGACACACTAGTTAAGAAAATGAGTAGTCTTTGAAGGTATCAAAAAGACTTATGCTATAGATACTTATCTGCAGTTATAGAACTTAATTTAATTCTTGCTTGCCACCATTTTTTAGTAGTTTAATTTCAGCAGTTCCTTCACAAAATACAGAGTAGATTTTGCTCAGCTCCATTTCAAATGCTTCAGGGAATGAAATAATTTCCAAAACTGTGCAGATCATTCTGAATCTTTCTGTGAGTGACAGAAGTAGTTAGCAAGAACTGGTTTTAATTTTATCGTATTGTTAAGGTAAGCATACCCGTCATTCAGAGCAGAATAACAAAGCGCCAATCAATTTGTTTAATTACTAATCACTAAAGGTTGAGTGCAACCTAAAGACTTCATGGACAAATGCACAGTTGCAACAGCTGCTTTGTTCATGACTTTTTCTTTAGTTATGTCTCCTCTTTGGAGATCAGCTCTGATTTTTCAGGATCAGAATCTCTGTCATGTAAGAATATAATTGATATCTACTTGTGATTATTGATTGTGTGGAAAAAAAACCCCAAAACTCTTTGCAGTCACTTACAGTTGATAATACAATTCTGCTGTGCTGGGGAAAATAGATGGCTTTTCATGGATTAGGTCTGCAGTCAGAACACAACCACGAGCAGGACCCAGGACCTTCTGGAGAAAGCAAGATGATTACAAGCTGGAGTGTTCGACCGGTGAAAAGAGGCTTGCTCAGTCTGGGAAAAAGGAGGCATTGGAAGGATCTGATAGCAGCTTTTCAGTGCTTACAGGAAGGTCATTGAAAAGCACAGCCGTCTTTAGGAATTCTGACAGCCCCAAAAGGGCATTTGACAATAGATCAGGGGGTCCAGGGTTCTTCCTACAAGAGTCCCCGTATCATTAGTGGGGATTTCTGTGTAGGCTGAATTCAGACATGATGAAATTTTCAGTGATTTAAAAAATCCTATGTGAGAATTTCATAAAAACTCCGCAAGTATAAACCCCTCTGCTCTTCATTTAGAGGACAGAAAATACAGGGAAGTTTGAGAGTCCCAGAAACCATCTGAGTGTGGTGAATAAATGTGTTAGGGAACTGTGGAAGCACCAACTTTATCATCAGCTCTCCACATTCAAATAAGTTCAGATCAACTGGATACCCAGGAATCTCCATCATCTTTCTGGAAATCTGCATTCACCTCTAGATTCAGCATCTTCAGACAGCAACCTTCAGAACTGCCTCTAGACCCTGCCAAAGAAAATAATCTAAGAGATACTTTATAATTCTGGAATTCTTTCAAATGGTATTTCTCTGGGGTTGAAATGCCAGACTACTCATCTTCCTTGAGTACTGTGTTCAATTTTCAGTCACTCGCTTCAAAAAGGACATTGAGATGCTGGAGCATGTCTGAAGAAGGACAACAAAGCTGTTGAAGGGTCTGGAGCACAAGTCTGATGAGGAGCTGCTGAGGGAGCTGGGGGTGTTTAGTCTGGAGAAAAAGAGGCTCAGGACAGACCTTACCACTCTCTACAGCTCCCTGAAAGGAGGTTGTAGCCAGGTGGGGGTCGAGTCCTTCTGCCATGTCTCAAGCAAAAGAATGAGAGGAAATTACCTTAAATTGCAGCAATGGAGGTTCAGATTACATACTTAAAAAAAAAAAATCACTGAAAGACCGGTTAGGCATTGGAATAAGTTGCCCAGGGTGTTTGAGCCACTGTCTCTGGAAGTGTTCAAGGCTTGTCTGGATGTGGCACTTGGGACTGGTTTAGAAGCAGTTATGGTGGTGCTGGTTTGACAGTTGGACAAGATAATTTTGAAGGTCTCTTCCAGCCTTGATGATTCTGTGATTCTGTGACTCCTGAATGGTTGCTCCTATATCTGGGAGACCTAAGTGATTTTTTATACATCGTTGAAACTGATGGGACTTCATTATGGTGCTGACCATGGCCTTTGAAAAGGCACTGCATCTCCAGAGGGCCACTTCTGCTGCCATCCATTGATAATGAAGGAAACTGTTATTGATGGAGTGTGCAGGACACACAGCTGAATTTTTCTAGTTCTGTCTGATACAGAAGAATATTCTCCACATATACAACTAAATTTACAATGTGGGTGCAGTAGTGGCTAGTTAGGGTTGAGCTTAGAGAACACCATGCTATCTCTGAATTTGTAAAATGACCGCTATTTGCTCCTAATATATACAGACTGGTTATACCAATTGCTGGCAGATTTCTGTACTTCAGAAAGAAAAGAACAAAATCTAAAGTAGTCAGGAGGACAGAATCACACCTGGACATATAGGCAAGCATTAAGTTGCCTTCCTAGGGAAGTCCTGGTACTTTCTTAAATAGCAGTTAAAAAGTCTCTCTCAAACAATTTCCTTATAAATGCACATACTCCAAAGGTCAAGCCAGAGCCATTGTGAAATAGGCTTTAAAAGAAGCATAAAAATCCTGTCTGACACAGAGTCGGTGGCAATTGAAAAAGCAAAGACTGGGAAGGTTAAAGGCTAATTACTAGAAGAAATCTGGCCTGCTGGTCTGAGGTCTTTTGAGTGGGAGCACAGTCAAATTGGAGTTGTGGGATTAATTGGGTGAAAGACTTTGTCACCTTGACATTCATGAAAGTACTTGAGAAGAGCACTGTTTGCTGATATACTGCGGACAGTTCATTTGAACCACAGAGGTAAGATATCTCTTTTCCACAAAGACTTCACCTTTTCTTTTTAATTGGTGTCAAATACAAAAATTAAAATCTCTGCTGTGAGAAACCATGGCACATATTTTCTAAAGTTTGTAAATGTCTTCCTGCTCTCACTGTAATATATGAAAAGCAAATGTATATCCCAAGGACAAAATTTTCAAACCCTTGGCTTAACAAAATGGAGAGTGTAAAACTTGCAAGCTGTAAGTCCCTTTGGAGCTCTTTGTGCTGCAGGAACATAATGAGCAGCTCTTTGTGCTTCTTATAAATAACTCCGACATCCACTGATCTGCAGCATGACCTCAAGCCAGGCAATTCAGCTCTCTACTTCTCTTTACCCAATAATAGTGATACGATGAATAGATATCTTATCATTGGGGAGGACAGTTCAGCTACAGGGGAGCCAGGTACAGTCTTATGCATAATAAATACTGTTTGCTGTAAAATTTCACTGCAGTCCTATTATATCAATGCATGGAATTGTCCTTTCCTTCTGCTACATCATTTACTCATGTTAATTCTTCTGCCCCATGGCATAAGATACCTATTCATAAAAGTTTAGACTTCAGGGTACTCTTATCCCTTCAGGCTACTTTTGAAGCGCCGGGTAGGACATGGTTGGACAACTTCGTGAACAGGAAGTATAAATTAACACTGCTGATCCCTCCTTATTAATGCTTCAGAATACCTCAGATCTTCTTGTAAAGGCCAGTTAATACAGTGCAGGTCTCTCTCATTGATTTTTTTTTTTATTTTTTTTTCACCTCAGCATCATGCTCTAGCAGAAAATAAATGAGATTTCAAGAGAAATTCCCCAGCTTTCAAATCTGAATCCTGTCCAGCATGCTAGTCTCACTCCTGTGCAGAAGCATGATAAGCATTAAGAGCCTGGTAAATCCCAGCAGATACAGCAGAGATCCACTCTGGTTCAGCACTCTTCATACAGCTGCCAAAGCCTGCACAGGGTTTCTGTGTGATATGATAATCCAGTGATTCCACAGGAGTCACCTTTCAAGGTGACAAAAACTTTGCACATCTGGAAATTTAGTTTGGTCAAGTGTTATGGAAGGACTGGTAGACACAGTCTCCCCAAAACTGGATACAGCAGTTCCCTGAATCCAAAATGGAAGAAAAGCTCTGGTCTGCTTTTCAAGTGCTTTAGAAGACATAATAATCCTCCAAATCCTTAATTGAGTTACAATTCTAGTGAAAAGGACTGGTCATTTTTATGAGATATAATTACCTCACAGTGTTCATCTGTTAAGCCCGCACTATGAAATACTCTATTGAAGGTAATCAATATTTCACTGCCAGTGGATGTGAGACCAGGCTTTCAGACACAGAATATCAATGGCAAGTTATGTGGCTTGAGAAGTGAGACATATCCAAAGACTCTTTACTTTCTCATTAATTCAGATGGGAATATGCACTGAATGCTGCATTTTAGTAAAAGCAAGTGCCTCATGGAGCATTTCAAACAAGGTGACTTTCACCTTAACACAAGAAAGAAGAAGCAAGCCCATGACCAAGTGAGAATACTTCTGTCAATTCAAAATCTTCAGAAAGTGAAACATGTCCAGTCTGTGCTGTTCTAAGAGTGTTTTCACTGTTTCCCAGATAGAGGAAATCAAAAGTTTTAAATAGGAATGAATTCTCAGATTATTGATTTAAATTGAATTTTGAGGTTACAGTTCAAGTTCAAAGAAACTGTTTGTTGGGCCAGAAATTCACAAGCATGAAAAGTCCTACTCAGTCCCAGCCTGCAGATTTAACTTACTACAGCACTCTGTTGAAAGCAGACTGTCACAAGGTGAAGAGAAAAAGTAAGAGTGATAGGTGCACCAAAAGTCATGGATGCACGAAAGCCAGCACCAAAAATCAGAGGTGGACAAAAGCCACTTAAGGTAAAAGATCACATTTGTCATCTCAACAAATGCTTGCAAATTGTGCCTAGGTATATTTAGCTAGAAAGTAGAAGCCAGTTTCTGGTCTCAAAGGAGTAAATATATTCATCAGCCTCCTCAATATGAAAACTGGGAATAAACTTAAGATGGTGTTTGATAAAGGTACAAATGGAATCAGGGACAGCTTCAGGTACACACAAAGTATGCAGCTGTAAGTGTAGGTACTAGGGTGACTAGAGCAACAAAAAAAATTGATCAGACTCCCTAGATATCTCTATTTCAGAGCAGATTTGTGAGTCAGACTCAGGCAAACCTTCCATTTTTGCTAAGAAACAGCCCCATGACCCCTCTTGTCCCTACTGCCAGGGTGGGAGCAGCTGTGCCAGTGCCGTCTCTGAACGAGGGAAGCAGGGCTGGGCCACGGGCTGGAAGTGTTCCCACAGCCTTGGCCTTGGCCTTGGAGACGGTGTGGGATGGACACAGTGTCAGCAAGCAGTGCTGGGAGGTCATGTTTAGGGACAGAGGCTGTGTGCCATCTGTGTCTTCAGTGCTCAGTAACGGGGGTGTTACAGAGCAGCCATCAAAGTAAAAGCTGCCTGCACTAAAGAGAAAAGGGAACTGCCTGTGGTGGTCTGCAGTTTTCTGTTTGGTTTTCAGTCCACATTCCTAACTTCAGTCCTCATCAATTCAGTTCTGCCCTAGCCTCTTACATTATGAAAAATGATTTACATATCCAAACAAATGGCCCTCGAAGGGAATATTCAGGCTGACAAAACATAATTCATGCTCATCCTTTTTAGAGCTATCTTTTGCATTAAAGAAAGATTAACAAACAAAACCAAGGAGATAAAGAACGAAATGTCATGGAACCACTGGGAATTTTGAGAAACTATTCAACCATCCATGTACATTCATGAAGAAGGGGTTGGGGGTAAAGAGATTTCCCAGTTGACACGTTTCTCCACTTGTGAACATGCTGAAAGATCACTCATACGTTTTCAATGAAGTCACTGACAGTCAAGAATGCTGGCGGCAACAGCTGTTGGAGATTGATTTACCCCAAGGCTATTTAATCTCTCAGCCTCTCATAAGGATGCTTGCTGGGGGGGAAGGTAAAAAAGCACAACTAAAAATTGTATTGCTTTCAGCAGCTGTTGTTATTCCTGAAAGCCAAGAATGGGTCAAAAAAATGTGATGAAAGTCTTGGATTGTTATCAGCTATAAGGGTGGCCAGAGCTTACTGCTTCCTTTGGGGGTAGGATTTCCTTTGTGGAATGAAATACAGTAAAATTGCTAACTCCAAGAGGACTTAGTTGCCTGGGAGTTACCATGAAGTGTATATATGCCTTGGAATTTCCAGAATTATAAGTATATTATGTCAGTGTGGAGTGATACAGGTCGTGAAAGGCGGCCCTTGTGTTCAGTAACAGGAGCTGGGACAATTGAGCAGCAAGAAAAGATAACATAAAACATTCATTAAAATGGTGGAAAAAAATTACTGAAAAGCAGAGTGCAGCTGCTGTACATGCCAGTTACTATTTCTGAATGGTCTCCTCCTGTGAAACTGAGTTCATATTAAATCACATTGTCCAACCATGCAGTAGACAAGTAAGACATTTGCCTACCTAGCTGAAAACGCAGCACACATATGCATCTCCCAGCAGAGCTGCTTTTTGTAACCACGTGTTTGCTGAGGTTTGTTAGCAGAACTTTTGAAACAGGGACTGCATCTTCAGTGGAGAAGGAAATAAATTAGCATCTTTGGCTCACCAGGGACTTCATTGCTGTGAACACGTAGGATGCCTTGTGGCTTCTCAGATCTCACCATTGGGCATAAAACTTCTGTCTGTTCCCTCCAGCAGTGCAAGCTGTTGAAGTGCTCCATCCTGGGTATTAGCTGTCTACAGCCTGACAACCTTCCAAATCTTTCCAGCATATCACTCAGGATGTATCTACAGCAGGGCTTTAGTTTGGATCAAGAATACACTTTTGAAGCAAATCTCACATTATCCCCACTTATGGTGTTTTGGTTCCCATCACGAATCTGTCTTGGAGACCATGAGCCAGATTCCTGTCAGACAAAATTGGAGTGGGAAGTTTGCTTCAGGAGCATACTTCATTGCACTGCACCACAAAGAGTTCTGCAAGACCAGATTAGAGCTAGCTCAGAGTAGAACAACCCTGAAAAGTGAATAACATGGACATTGGACCTTTAGTACCAGCTGTTTCATTACACAGATTCACTCCACAAAGATAGTCCACAAAGATAGCTGATACCCACATAGCCAGATAAATACAACAGATAATGAAGATCCTCTTCATGAAGGGGAAAAAAGCACAAGAGAAAAAAACCAAGACAACATCAGGTAGTGGAACAATGGATCTATGGATGTAAAAGACACAGTTATCCTGAAAAACATTATAATGTGAGAAGGATGAGTATTTTTCATGCCATTGCTGTCTCAACTATAGAAGGGTTCTCAGGAATAACACAAATGGCAGCAAAGATAGAAGAATTCAAAAATGGAAACCTTTGGTTCTAATGGGCCTAAGTTTGCTTTAACTGTTCTTCAAGAGCTGAAAAAAAATTAAAAAGCCATAGAAAAGGTCATAATGCTGAAAACCAGGTAGTGTGCTCCTATGTCAGCAGTTAATTGTGCAGTGTATTTAGTCACACCACTGCAGCACAGACTGTGGATGTCTATATAGGACTATATAGGACCTGCTCAGCACAGGGCCTTGGGATTATTACTTAGTCCTGTGAACTTGATTCATAAATTAATTTTATCCAACCTGTTTAAAATGTTTAGCTCTGAGAAAACTAAAAAGGGTCATTTTTGGTGAGTGGTTTTTTCAGTAGTTTGATTATTTTTTATGGGTAAGAAATAATCAAACTACTGAAAATTTCTGTCCTACATATATTTAGAAGAAGAGAAAAGTAACTTTTTGTTGTTATTGAGAAGTTGTCTCTCTGGACAAAGTGGAAATTGGAAAAAGAAGAAATTCAGAAATTAGAGAAAAATTATGGATTCTGTTCATCAGAATCTCATAACAGTTTTTCTACTGATTACACCAAAGGTTGGATCAAGCAGTTTCATTACTAGTTTTCAGAACATTTGGCAGCTTCACAATGGTATGACTAGATAAATATCCAGCTCCTTTTTTATATCCACTTGCCACCAAGCTGACGGTAATTTTACACTAGTGATGGAATATACAATTCCTGCATCATGTTGACCTTCCTAAGCAAGAAATGTCATACAAAGATTATTCAATTTCCTAATTGCAGTTTAAAAAAAAAAAAAAGAAAACCAACAAAAAATCCAACAAATGCAACCCCCTCCCTGCCCCCTCCCAAAAAACCCCAAAGCCTAAATCTTCTGAACCAGAGACTAGATGGTAACGAGATGGAAAAATGGATTAATGAAAACATCTGACACTTGCACAAATTTACCCTCTGGCAATCTAACAACATATAGCAGTACTTATCAAAACATCCACCAAAGTGCAGCCATTCCTGGTCCATGGATAACCCTTGTCCTTAGAGGACCATGGCACAGATGTCTGTGCTCTTTTTTTCAGTAATTGTAGGCACAAAGTGAAGCTTGCAGGGGCCTGACCAAGGCTCCTGCTGACCTCACTGGCTGTAGATCACAGCCTTTCCATGGGGCTGTTCCTCAACAACTTAAAGATAAGGGATTTGTTCAATTCCAGCTCCCATGTTTATAGAAGTATGATCCATCCAAAATCCATCCTCACAGGTCTCTGGGATAATTTTCTTTTTCCTGTGTATTTGAATATATCTTTCCACATATTCTCTTGTAGATGCCTGAAGAGAACCTGATGCATCTGCTTCCCCTGTTATCTTGCAACAGCAAGAAAGTGGGGCTTGTTTCAGCCACCAGACAAATTTCTATGATACTTGAAAACAGAGGGTTTTTTGTTTTGTTTTTGGTTTGTGTTTTGTTTTTTGTTTTGTTTTGGTTTGGTTTGGTTTGGTTTTGTTGTTTTTGGTTTTGTTTTTGTTTTAATTTTAACCCAGATTTGTAATTTCTATTTGTTCAGGGAAGCATTTGTATTCCTCCTGAAGATACACTCTATAAATGCTCTGCAACACTGAGTATTCACAGACAAACCTTGCTTCAGGAAAGCTTTTGTGCTGCCAGCTCATGAAGCAGCAGCAGCAGCACTGAAGGTATGAAGATGCTTCCTTCTGAGCTTGTTCCAAGCACAATCTGAGGTCATATTCATATCCCATACATGCTCTTCCAGAAGAAGTCTGTTCAAGCAGAGCAAGCAGAGGAGGAAAGAAGCAGCTCTCAGTCCTTCAGCTGAGAGGAGCCAACTGCACCGATGTACCCTGGGCAGAGCTGTGGCCATCCTGGCTGAGTCCTTCATTCCCACCTCAGCCTTTGCAGACAAAATCTGTTCTTACAGGGCAGAGAAGGGGACAGGGATTGTTCCTGCCAGGGCTCAGTGCAAAGGGAGCTATAGCCAACAGAGCCCCTGATGTCTTGCTGTTGTAGTGACACACTTGGCTTATGTCAGAAAGACAGATGTAGGCTTAGCAAAGGACCCATTTGCATTATGGAACATTTTAGTGTGTTTTTAACTTGGTAAGTTAGAGTAATAGTGATACCATTACAAATGAATGAGTTAAAGATACTGTAAATCAGACATCAATCATATTTCTCAGCCCTATTTGTTTCTCTCTTTAGACCAATTTCATAACACTTGGTTCTATAATACAATACTGCCTTGATCAGTGCTGGGACGTGTAGAAAAATATAACTCAATTTCATGAGAGAGTCAGGATCAAGGCAATCTGGCAGGTGTCTGATAATTTTAAAGCCTTCTCGTACACAATCACCCTCCTACTGTAGATGGAAATCTTGGGGGCAAGAGACAGTTGCTTCTGTCTTGTTCTTAGGTGTGAAAATCAGTGGAGGAATGTGAAAGACTTAGAACATGCCATCCCAGAGCAATAAGTCTCAGCTTGCAGAGGACGCTCTCATTAGGCAATGACAAATTCCTTCCTCTCATTAGAGACTAGTTCCTCAGTATCAGGAGCCTTGCCTGGAATGTGTCTTTGAGCTCCAAGGTCATTCTAATGATGGAAAAAAGAGATCTTGATGGTCTAAAGCAAAATCAAGTGAACCAGCTCTCTCAGACCCCACAGGCGTGGTGTGTAGGAAAGAGCAGCAGCCCACGAAGCTGTGAGCTGTGTCTTACAGTGCGTGGTGAGGTCAGCTCCTGGGGCAAGCACACAGAGACAGATAAGAAATCACCCACACCATTTCAAAATCTGTATCCAGGCAAAACAGTGTTTCTTTTCACAAAACAGGCCAAAAAGAAAGGAGAACATTTTGTGGCCCTTTCCAGTGGTAAGGATACATTGGGTGATGGCAGAAAGCAAGGAAGCAAGTTCAGTTCCTGAGCTCTGTGGTACTGAAGATCCTTGAGGTCTCCAAAGGACAGTGGGATCAGCATGACAAATGAGAACAAATACAGAAAGAGTAAAGGAAACATTTTGATCCTCCCAGCCTCATCACCCATGAATGACAGGAACATGGATACTCAAAAAAATCACAGAAAATGGCTTCATTTACCTGTTCATTCCTCTGCATCCAGAGACAACGGGGAGTTCAGAGCCACAAGGTACTACTGTGACAAAAAGCAAGGGAAAAGACAGGAGGGAGGGTTAATATTGGTCTTGAAGTAGAACATCATCCCTGCAGAAAACCATTAAAATAATTAAGGATTCATAGGAAACATTGTTGAAGAGACTCTTGAAAACTTTACTAGTTTTATAATTAGGCCAAAGAATACAAGTCAGCTGAATTTAGGAAAATTATCTTTACTTACTTGCGTGTAAGTGCCTAATTAATTGCCTATTACAAAACTTATACACTTGCTTCTAACACAAGAAGGTTTTGTTTTCATTGTTAATGATTGAACATAGACTAGATAACCTAAACATTTCAGGGAAAACCTAAATTCTGAAAATGTTCCCCTCATCTTCTGAGACATCTTGGTCAAAAGAGGAAAATCCCAAATCTCCCAGCTTCCATATTAGTCACTTTTTATTGAGCGAAGCATTTTGCTGGTGGAAAAAAAGGGGAAAAAAAAGAAAAAAAAAAGAAAAAAAAAGGAAAAGAGCCACAATAAATGTATATATAAGCAGAAAGTGGAAACTTAAAAAGGTGTGTGTTCATTTATATAGTGTTGCCTTCTTAGAATCAGCATTAGTCCCAGGCTGACTGTAATGTCCTTCAAAAAACACTGATCAGACGGTGTGAAGGTAGTATGGAGGCTTTCCTCCAAAACACTTCCTCCTAAAAATGTCTTGAAGGAGAGATGAGTTACAAAAGCCTGTGTTTGTGTACCTGTGTCTGCACATGTGATTTCAGACTGGAGGCAGGAAGGAATGCTCTGCCACAGAGGGGAATCTCTGTGTCCCAGATTATTGCAAATGGGGTGAAAAATGATAAAAATTAGCATGATGCCTGGTCCTATTTCTCAATTCCTCATGGAGCCTGGAGACACAAGCTATTCAGCAGCTGGGCTGGGAAAGAAAATTCCCCCTCCATGAAACATTACAGCACAGTTGAGCGCATTTACTGCTGCACAAAACTTTTCATGGCATCAGCTATTTTCTTTTGGGAAAGACAAAATACTTGAAAGCACAGCCCTGTTCTGCTGCTGCAATTTTCTAAAGAAATTTTCTCTTTAGCCTGAAAGAATAGTCAGTCATGAATATGCATGTGTATGTGGGCTCTGGGCAAGGCAGGAGAGCAGAGTGCCTTTCCCAGGGACCCTGCCTGCAGGATGTCCCAGAGGAGTTGCGCACTTCCAGTGCCCACCAGTTCAGCCTCCCAGTGGGTCCCGGCACAAACTGATGGTCTGTTGGAGGTGATCTGAACAAATGCACCTAAGCACAGGGCATTGCCCTAAAGAATCAATTTGAACACTGTTTTAAGTTTCTTTCTACTCTCTACCACAAAAATAATGAGGAGACAACTGGATAAAAAGAAACAAAATGAAGGAAGATTTAACATCTGGAGACTTGGAGTGGGGGCTGTCTTGATTGATTGCTTTGATTTCTTTATCACTTCTGAAATTATGTTTTCTATGTGGGATGTGGTAGAATAGAAATATATTATGTTATATATAAATATATATATATATTCAAATATGTGGTAATATAGAAATAGATTTATTTGTTTTTCACCTTTCCTTATCCTGAGGTCAGAGTGATTCCAGAGCTGCTGGATAACAAGAAGGCAGTCCTCTGCCAGGCCTGTGTTGAGGCTATCAACAGGGAGACCATAAATGCTACAGCCCCTTGCACGTTCCACAGAGAATCAAAGAATATCCAAGCACATTTATACAGAAAGTGTGCATCAGGGAAAAGCAGGCACCATGGGGGTGAGAAAGGGAACAAGCACCTTTCCAAGATGATATCAACTCTAGGGGTCTTCCAGTGTGCACAAGATCTTAGAAGTGTGTCAGAAAACTGAGTTTGTCATGCTCTTCCTCATCCTGATGTGACTTAGGTTGGGAATCAGTAGTTTACAGGGTTTGTTTTACTACCATAGCATCACTCTAGCTCAAATCCATTGATTGTGAAGCCACAAAATCCCATCCTGAAGCAGGAGTTGTATGTAAGATTAGGATGGGGGATTGGGGAATTGGTGAGAAGGAGATTTTCAGATTTTTTAACTTTTTGTTTGTTTGGTTGGTTTTGTTTTGGTTTGGTTTGGGTTTTTTTTTGTTAAACACAGTGTCTGAGTTTGGTTTCACATCTCAGATGCCAATAAAAGTTGCAGATACCTAACATTTGTACAAAGTAGGTTCCTGATATGCCTCACCATATTGTTTCAAATTTAAGAGGCTGGTTTTGAGCCTACATTTTTAAAACAGCACCTTGAACTGGCCTCCACTCTCTAAGATCCACATCTCAGCCCTTTTTCTATCTTATTACCAGAGTCACCTGTGTAGAAGCAAACTCCAAAGGGCTTCTTCTGAGATTCCTAGCCCTAAAGCGAGCCAGCCCATGGATGTCAGCTGGCCAAAGAAAATGTTATCTGCATCTGCTTGTGAACAAGACAACAGATACCTCTTCCCATTGTAAAGCCCATGGGGTTTACAGGATGTGGAATGGAACATTACATGACTGAAGAGTTCTAATATTTTTATATTCCGCATATTTTTTCTCTCAGAGTGGAATCCACACAATCAGAAAAAGTACAGCCATCATGCTCCCAGGAATAAGTAAACCTGAGATACCTGGAAAAGAGTTTATCTTATTTGCTTCAGAATGAATGCTTCAATATGCTAATTGATAGGTAGCATCCTCCTGTCTGAAATCCACTGTCATGTCCATTACCAATGTCTGCATGGGTAGAGAAAAGTACTGGAAAAGGCAGAAGGTTAAAAACGCAGCAAAACAGAGAACTCAGCCTGCCTGACAAGTTGGACAAGTGACCACTTGTAGAGTTTTGTCTACGTCCGAGAGGAAAAAAAAAAGCTCTGTCTAGAAATGAACCCTTTTTTTGAGCACAAGGACCATGCAGCTAGGTTACCTTTCTATCTTGCAATAATATTAAGATTAAAGCAGCATCATTGTGGGGCTTTTTGGGTTTGTTTTTTTTTGGGGAGGGGAGGGATTTGCTAGGTACAGCACAGTAATTTAGGAGACTAAGTGTTTGAAGTCACAGTGCTGGACTCATCACATGATGTGTGACTTTCAATATGCCAACATTTCAACTTCCACTTTTTAGTCTTGACAGGTAAATGGCATAATACGTGGAAATATTTAGATGTTTACTCTGGGCCTTGGAAGATGTTTAGGCATTTGAATTAACCTGAGTTTCAGCAATGTAGTTCTGCTGAAGACAAGTTTTGGGGTTTTTTTGGTAGCGTCTAAAGAGAATGGAAATGTCAGATTCACAGTCCAGACCTACCAATTCAAACTCCTTGTTCAGGAATTCTTTTTGTTTGTTTGCTTATTTCAGCTACTACTCAGATCTCAGAGCTTATCAGACACATGCAAGGGGCATCCTATCCCTTGTAAGTGTTTTTGACTTGAATGCTGTCCAAGCACCTGAGTTTAGACTGCATTTTCGAGATGTCTGTCCTCCAGCCACAGAATCCTTAGTAACAATTTTCCTTTGCAATGTTTTTGACAACTATTACTGTATTGTAAAACTGATGTAGAAGAAATACTCAAAACATTTTCTGATATTGATGGTTTCGTATTTCTTCCAAATAAGCAGCTTCAGAGATGCTAAAAGCAGGATTCATGAGACTGGAGGTGAGTGTTTCCAGTGTAAGCATCTACGTTTATGTTCACTGCCTAAGCAGCTTCCAGTCAGTGGTGAGTTACTCGATACTATTTAGGGAGTACTTTCAAAGTAAAATACACTCTCACATCTGGTCCAGTGAATGACATCCTAAATACAATTGACTTTATTGACTGGATCTCTACCAAATTTCAGAGGAACTCAGACACCTCATCCACACACATGTGCATTGTAGACACCTAAAATTAGCAGATATAAATCCCACCTTAGTGTCTCACTTTCACTAATACACAATAAGAAGAATACTTTCTAGATAAATCTTTTTTTTTTATACTCAAGGGTAAAGCTTGTCATCTGGATTCTTTTTATTAAAATCTAAAATGTAAATTTTCATCATTCCTTGCACTCAGATACACTTAACTCATTCCCAAAACTATTGTATCCCAAAACTATTGTATTGTATTGTACTTATATTTTACCTCCTCTACATTTTTGGTTGCAGCTTTAAGAGGAAATCTGTTCCTTCCCTGAAGAGATATTTTTCAGCACTACAAATCAGCTGGGATTAACCAAAGTTCTTTGGACTTTTTGAGAGATGCTCATGCAAGTGCTGGTTCTCTTTCTTCTTCTCTGTTTTCAAAGAAGTTGGTTTATCTCACATACCCATAAGAAGAAAAGCAAGGGAAAAACTCCCAAACACTGTGATATGTTCCCCCCTTCAAAGAATACTAATGTCAACATCACACTTTGATCCTCACAGGCAGCCAGAAGTGTTTCAGAAATATCTCGTTATTCAAATATTTAAGAACTTACAGTGAAGATCCACACCAGGAGACATAATTTAGAGGTTGTAGAACTCTGTTCCATAATAAAACATCCTGCTGTCCTTATACTTAGCTGCACCAGATTTTGCTCTCAAAGCAAAGTCAAAGGACCTCTCACCCTGGTATAGAACTGGGATAACCCTGCCAAACTGAACAGAATTAAAAGGCTGTGAAATAGAGTAAATCACAGCCACAGCAACTCATTTAATTTTAGCAGAGCTACTCCAGGTTCCCAGCAGTCTAACTAATTGCTTGGCCTTGTTCCACTTTCCCTAAAGACTGAAGCATACATTTTTTTTTTCTATTAAATATTAACAGGAGCCTATGTATCACTTGTCAGAAGATGCTTAGCAAACTGAACATCCTTTAGCAGCCCCTCTGCAGCCCACTTCCAACTTCAGCTCTAGGCTTTGTCCTAACCCCAATTGTAGATCAAGGCTTTGACTGAATCTTAGCCCAAGACCCTCAGCTATGGTCCAGAAGGAAAAGCTTTCATCAGAGACTTCTCTGGGCAGTCTACCCCTTCCTTTGGCAGCCCCCTGCAGCCACAATCCAACTGAAGCTGATTTTTATTCAGGATAAAACCAAAAAGTGTAAAGTGATCAAAACAATAGACACAGAAAAATGCACCCAAGAGTAAGGTGACCAAAGCAAAACAGATAAATACCAGCAAATGTGAGTGGTAGCTGAGAGAATAACTGTGGATAACAGCAATAAGGCAGTGTCCTAACAGCTGGCCTCCATTCCATGTTCTTCAGCCTATTTACCTTTTAATAAGTGACATTCCCTGTCATGCCCCTCAAACCTCACAAGTTTATTGCCGTTTGTTCAGTGTAGCTTCCATGCCCGAAGGCTATATGCCTGACAGGGGAAGAAATGTATGTAAATAAGATTTTCCCTTTATTCCCCTGGCCTGGAGGAGGCTGTGCATCTTCCACTTAGAACTGTGACAGTTCCAAAAACTTAAGAGCAACATTGGTGGGCTTTGGGGCCAAAACGGTAGCAATCGAGTGGAGGACACTGAGACACAACAAGCATGACACAAAAATCTTGAGAGTTGCGGCTAGAGAGTGCAGGGCTGTGTCTCTGCATGGGCTGGGTACAAGTCCCAGGCTCGTGGGAGGCAGATTGTAAAGTCATTTGGTGCCCTCTAACGGCTAGGATGCTTTTAACCAAAATGTTCCGATTAACGCACTTTAACCCCAAAACGGTCACTGTCGTTGCTGACAAGCTCAGTACAACTGGTATGATCCTATTTTCAAGCATTAGTTTAGCTGGTTCTCTTGACTGATAGGATCTCTCTCACACACCAGCTAGTTTATGTTATTTATCATCTGGGCTTTGTAGAGGCTGAAACGTCTTGTGAATTCAAAGTGAGATCCTACTAAGCTTTACAAGGACTGTAAAGACACAGACAGCCTCTCCGCTCTGCCACACCAGGAATGATGTCTGTTTGCCCTGTCTGAGAAGCCAGAAAACTCTGCTGGTGCCATGGTGGGGACATGCATGCTTCATCAGCAGTCACCAAAATAAGCACTGGGCAGTGCATAACACGTGCATGCCTTTTGTGCAGATGAATTTGATGAACTACAGAGTATACTTCTTAAAGATTCAGAATTCAGTAGACTACAATGAGCAGCTCAGCATTCCCTGTAATCTGAATAAACCATTCACCTTTTGGAGTCAGGTCATGGGTGTTAACCTGAAAGAGGAACATGACTAACCACTGATCAGGCCAAATTGCCTGGGAAAAATGGAAAACTAGGGAGAAACAGAACTATTTCTAAATTTAGGCTTTTCCTTTTACTGCTACTCTCTCACTCCAAGCTGGTGGTGCTGTCACCAACAATTCTCTAAGCCCTATCAGGGTGTCCTGAGAGTTTTTATGATACATGCCCATGGAGCAATGCAGGAAGCTGCAAGTTTCTGTGCACCTTGTGTGCACTGGCAGAATGGAAACTGACTGTCATTTGTTCACGTGTTGGTTAAAATCAATAAGCCTTGGAAGAGTTGTGGAAGAATCATAAGATGCAAAGTAGCTGAGTGATAACATAAAGATGTAATTTAGCAAAGATAAATCTAAAGTAATGAACATAAACAAAACCAAACACAACTCTATCTAGATAGAGTGATAGCCTCTAAATCAGATTTTACTACTGAGAAAAGTGATCTTGTAGTAATTGTTCATGCAGCGACTCTGATAAAGGCAAATTGAATCACTGAAAAAAAGAGAAGATTAAACAAAACATCATCATGATATTATGTTCAAATTCTTTGCTGTGTCTAGAGCTGTCTGTGTCTCTGGTAGTCTCAGCTCAGCAGCTGACAGTCGAAGTAGGAAAGCATGCAGGGAAGCATGGCAGAGATGATCAGCAACGTGGAGTAGTTTCCATACAAGAAACAATTGAAGAGTCAAAGACACACAGAATTGTGGAAAATGTGAAGAGAACAGTTGAGAGAGACCACCTGCTGGTTTTCATAGCACAAGAAATTGAGGGAGCAACTGCTTTTTAGCCACAGGTTTAAAAGCAAAAAGTGATCCTTTTTCTCATATGCCCCACCTCCATTAAATATTGTAATTAATTGTTACAGGATTTTGGTGGGGTATAAAGACGAGCTGGTCCTATGCCTTAGGAGCGGATTCATCAAGATATGCAGGAGCATGATAGATCTTGAGTTCAGGGATTTCCTATCATCCACGGTGGAAGTTGGAAGGAGGAAGAGTGAAATTGTTCATAGAGGCAGGGGGAAGGAAAGGTAGTCAGAAGTTTGACTTAGAGACCTACAGCTCTGCAGGTCTTACAGATTTTGTCTGCCTTTGTACTGCTGAATGTGAGAAAAAGAGCATGTGAGAGAGTGACTTGTGGCTGAAGCACTAATGAAGGTCTGTGTCCCCTGTGGCTTAATCAGATATTTGACTCTTTTCCTGAAAATCATGAGACAGAGGAAAAGCAGATGCATGTGTGATTTTTATTTTGGCATTTACCAATGATATAAAAGCTTGGCATTGCTCAAAATGTTCTATGTTGAAACCCTTCCCTAGAGTATTCAAGTACTGATAAAAAACAGTTTAAAGCTAGGAGATGTCGTTTCTTCTCATCTGGCACCCAAAGACTGCTTTTTCTTCTCAGCTGCCCTTAAATTTTGTCTACTGATTTACCTTTGCGTCCATCTCCTAGAAAGATAATCAATTTGGATATGAGGGTATTAAGGTTTGGTAGATCCGATGCTCTCTTCAGCTCATTCCAACAGCAAATCTCAATATTAAAAACACTTAGCTAATTATAATTTGAATTCACCTTGTTTTTTCACTCAACCATGAATTACTACTATGCCTTTTTCTACAGAATAAAATTCCAAACCTGGTGTTTGTCTCTCTGGAGAGCTGATCACACACCAACTATGTCTCTTGCTGTGGTATTTGCAGTACATGGACAGAAAGCTCTATGCAGTGCAAAGTTGCTCTCATCCTCTTGCCTCTCCCCCAGTTAATGTGCTCCCGTGACTGAGGATGCTCTGTCAGGACTCTCAACCTCCTTTTGGATAAACTAAGGAAAGAAAACTCTTCAAGTTCTTGAGTCTGTCAAGAAAAGCATCATTCTTCAGACTTAAAATAACATTTATGGTTGCTTCCTACCTCAGAACACTCTTTAAAACCCTGACAAATTAAATGATTGCAGGATCCCTGTAGCAGCAGAAAAGGCACCAGAGGCAAAATGCTTCTACTCCCACTCCTAAATTTTTGTAGTATACAATGACACCAGGACTTCATGCCTTATTTCTTGCCTAATACCCCTTCTTTCTTCCCCATTTTTTCCAGAGAGCCTGCTGTGGAGGTTGCAGATCCAGTTTGGCAACTCTTACCCAAGCAGCCTGGTCCTAAATGCCACAACTACTGTGAAAGCCAATTACTGCACAGTAGTTCATCAGATTCATAACTTCCCCACAAAATCAATAGACGGGCTGGAAAGTATCCCAGAAGAGAGATTAATTTTTGATAGACTGAGTCTTGGTATGCTTCTATGGGATTTACATTTAACCTCTGACCCAGCTGAAGGCTGTGGAGGGGCCATGCACAAAAGCAGTGTTCTACTTCCTGGCCCATATAATTTATATCCCAAATGAATATGTGGTATCTGCAGACACCATAAATTACAATTCAGAGAGTTGGAGGGAAGTTCTTGGTGTCACAAAGGAGCACCCTCCTAAGAGGGTCACTTAGATGAAAACACAACTGAGGTGGTGGTGCCCTTCAAAGAGCTTTCTGTCCATGGGTGAGCACTTTGACTACATTGTGCTACTGCTGCAAAGAGAAAGAGATTTTAAGCTTTAGAGCTGAGAAAAGCTTCATTATGGTTCCACACCCTTAGGCATGTGAAAACCAAGTGCTTCAGCTCCTTTCAGGATTAAACTGATAAAGATGAGAAGAAAATACATTCTGGAACAATGAGCTATTAAAATATCAGATAAATAATTTAAGCAGAGGCTTTTTTTTGGTGTGCTTGCATTTATTCTGGAGAATGGTTTTCTATTTCCTCCTTGCCGTTATACACCTGCACAAATGGTTAGTATTTCAGAAGGTAAAAAAAAAATATCCCTGCATAGCTTCCCTGAATGTCAAAGTGCTTTTCCTTCAGGGTCTCTGCTCAGAGTCTGGTATACAATGCTCAGTCTGAAATACAGCAATAGCTGCCTTTGCTTGCAGCCACATCTGGATCCACCATATACAAGTACCTTACCAAAACCACAGAATTACAGAGTTACTTAGGTTGGAAAAGACCTCCAAGATCATTGAGTCCAACCTTTGACTGATCATCACTTTGTCAGCTAGACCATGACACTAAGTACCGCATCCAGTCATTTGTTGAACACCTCCATGGATGGTGTCCTGGCTCTGGCCAGGACAGGGTTCATTTTTGCAGTAGCCAGAAGGGGCATGGCCAGGGGCCAGAGGCTGTTCTACACCACCCCACATCATGCACAGGGTCCCTTTGGGTAGGGTGGTGGTGAAGCCTGGGTTCAGGGTAGCACTGGGCTCCACATGGTGAGCACCCTGTGTGAATCATTCATCCATCTTGTACACTTATGAATATTGTGCTGTTACTGTTTATTTTCTTGTTTCATTTGCTGTGTCCAGTAAATTGTTTTAATCTCAACCTGTGATCTTTACCTTTTGTGCCTCTGGTTCTCATCTCCATCCTGCCTCAGAGGGAGTGGGAGGTGGGAGGGGGGAAAAGTGTTTCTGTTGGAATACTAAATTGCAGAATACCATTCCTAAACCACGACGGATGGTGATTCCACCACTTCCATGAATCCATTCCACTGCTTAACAACCCTTTCTGGGAAGAAATTTCTGCTGATGTCCAGCCTGAACCTGCCCTGGTGCTGCTTGAGGACATGTCCTCTTGTTGTGTCGCTTGTTACCTGGGAGAAGAAACCAAGACCCACCTGGCTACAGCCTGCTGTCAGGGAGCTGCAGAGAGCAATGAGCTCTCCCCTGAGTCTCCTTTTCCCAGGCTAAACACTCCCAGCTCCCTCATCAGACTTGTGCTCCAGACCCTTCCCCAGCTCCATTGGCCTTCTCTGGACACACTCCAGCATCTCAGTGTCTTTGCTGCAGCAAGGGGCCTTGAACCCAGGATTTGAGGTGCAGCCTCACCACTGCTGAGTACTGGGGCACAATCACTTCCCTAAAAATGTATAGTATTTTACTAAGAGCCACATTCAGGAGTTCATTATAATTCACAATAAAGAAGAGTTTGGGTTTGTGAGAAGGGGAAGAATCAGACAAGGAACATGACAATTAAGGCCCAACCAGAGCAGTTCCCCAAACACCAGAGTAATTTCATCGGTCAATGTTGCAGAAAGTTACTAGCAAGACAGTTTCCCTTCTGGAAAGTCCTATTGATCTGAGCTGGGATGAAAACAATATTATGGCAAAAGCAGAATATGGAACGAGATTCTCCCTGTTATTCAAACAAAAATCAGGGTGTGCAGCCTTCTGTACAGTGACCTCCATGCTACTGCAAAAGGACCTTTAAGGAGTTGCTAAAGCATATACTAAAGAAAGCTTTCCAAAAAGCATAATTTCCGCCTTAAGAAAGACGGTCCCTGCTATTCCCAGCTACAGGGACAATCACTTTATGTCTATTACACGCTCACATCAGAGCAGCGTTGGTGGCCAAGAGCTGTCAGGTGTTTGCCACCACAATAACCACATCTCCCTAGTTTTGCAACATCGGCTCCCGTTTTCCCAACTATTCAAAGGCAGTTTGTTTTCCTGGCAATGACCACACGGTGGTGATGTATTACCATCAGTTCAACGTTCAGGCCTGGCTCCCAGGACCTCAACACTTTGTTAGAGGAGCTGGCACCTTAGAGCAGCGCTCTTTTACAAGGATGTTTGTAGAGTGAGCCCTCTAAGGCTGCTTTACCTCACAATTTATACTCAATGTTTAACTGTTTCGTTTATGGGGTTGTGTAGTTTTCCAGCTAAAAATATCTTAGAGTTTTTCTAAGAGCAGATGCATCTCTCAGCAGGAACATCCAAATGCAGCAGTATTTGAAGTTACTCATAGCAAGTTTAATTTGTTTGTCCATCTGATTCAGCTACGAACCTGTTTCTTTTTTCTTGTTTTTTGTTTGGTTAGCTGGTTTGGGTTTTTGTTTGGATTTCGCAGGTTTGCTTGTTTGGTTGGTTGTGTTGGCTTTTTTTGTTTGTATCCTTTGGTACTTTATCGACTTCCCAGAAAAAAAAAAAAAACAAGGAAAAAAAAAAAAAAAGTGCTTCTGCAAACTCCTTTAGAGTCAGGTAATGATGAAAGCTCATTGTTTCAAATTTCTTCCTAAATGTCTTCCTCAACAAAGTTTTCCAGCCACCTTTCACCAAGGGCAGGTGCCAAACGGAATGTGTACTGCATGGTCATTGTCCTTTCCATCCTATTCACACTGTAGGCCTTAAATTAGCTACTGAACGTCCTTGGCTGAGTGTAGACAGTGACAGCCTGATCTAATATGCAGTGAAGTCAAAGAGAACCTTTTGGTTTTCCTTCACTTGGCCCTGAATCAAGTTCAAAGTTGTCTGATTCAGGAACCAGATCTGTGCTTGTACAAGGATGATAATTCTCCAATACAGATGTAGGTTACAAAAAAAATCCATTACAACTTTGTGCACAAAAGGAGCTATAAGTAACAAAGACAGCATGTCTCAAACCAACAGAGATATTAGCTCCAGCTTAATTGGTTTGAAACAAGGGCAGACCATCAACTGGGACAGGAGAACTGGTTTGGACTTAATAAAAAATGCATAATTTCCCACTCACAAATTTTACTGCAAACTCACACTGAAGTTTGAGAGTCAAAATTATTTTAATAATCTTTTTGCTTGCATTGTTATGGGTCTTTCTACTTTCAAACTTTGTCAAGGATCAGAGAAATACGCACCACCACAGAAAGAGGGCTCTTTTTGCAAAGGGTGTGACCAAATACAGGAAATATAAGAAATGTCATACAGGAAATATAAGAAATGTCATAAAATATTGCATTCATGTATATATTCTAGACCAAATGCACACAGGCTCTGACTGTTCATATAGGACACTCTAATAACATTTTACCCTCTTGAATGGAAAAACCCTTCTGTGCTTTGGAAGTGTAGTGTGTTTGGTATCACATCCCTCTGTTGGCGTGGACAAGTCTCAGTATGCCTTCTTAAAATCTTTGGAAATGGACAACATGTTACCACATCCACCTATTTCACATATTTATCAGATACTTGAGGTCCCCATGCAGCTGCTGCCCACCCAGGAAGAACTGAAATTCCCTGCCCTTTTTTGCTGCTGGATGTTTGTGGATCCACCCAAGTCCTCACAATACAACAGAGATGAATGTCTCCTTCCTGTGACTGCCCTGACTTTAGGCAGCTCCACTACTGTTTTCATAAAACACTTACTGAATTAGGCCTCTCTGAAAGGCTGGCATGCAGGACTTTCTGCCCTGCAGATGAAACTTAATGTATTAGAGCTCTTACTGGTATCTGGGTTCTTCTCTTTTTGCTTTGGATGAGAACTTGAATCAAAATCTTAGAATCACAGTCATAGAAAGGTTTGGGTTGGAAGGGACATTTAACCATCATCTAGTTTCACTTCCCCTGCAATGAGCAGGAACATCTTCAACTCAATCACATTTCTCAGAGTCCTGCCCAGCCTGGGCTTGAGTGTTTCCAGGGAGGGGGCACCTTGCACCTCTTTGGGCAATGTTCCACTGTTTCACTACCCACATCATATAAAATGCCTTCCTTACATCTAGTCTAAACCTACCCTCTTTCAAGCCATTGACCTTGTTCTATCACAACAAGCCCTACTAACAAGTCTGTCCCTATCTTTCTTACTAGATAGCTTTAAGTACTAAAAGGCTGCTATGTGGAATCTTCTCCAGCTTAGAGAGAGTTGAACAGCCCCAGCTCCCTCAGCCTTTCCTCACAGCCCTCTGATCATCTTCATGGCCCATCTCCAAACTCCCTCCATGTCTTTCTTGCACCTAGAGCTGGATGCAGCACTCCAGGTGGGGGATCACCAGAGCAGAGCAGAGGGCCAGGATCATCTCCCTCGACCTGCTGCCCATGGGGCTTTTGATGCAGCCCAGGTCCTGTTTGGCTTTCTGAGCTGCAAGAACACACTTCTGGCTCACGTCCAGCTTTTCTTCTACTGGTATTTCCAAGCCCTTGTTCACAGACCAGCTCCTTCTTCACAGGGCTGCTCTCAATCCCTCCATCCTCCAGCCTCTATTGTACCAGGGGCTGGTCAGACCCCCATGCAGGACCTTGCACTTGGCCTTGTCAAACCTCATGAGGTTCACATGGTCCCACTTCTTGAGCTTGTCCAAGTCCCTNAAGGGACATTTAACCATCATCTAGTTTCACTTCCCCTGCAATGAGCAGGAACATCTTCAACTCAATCACATTTCTCAGAGTCCTGCCCAGCCTGGGCTTGAGTGTTTCCAGGGAGGGGGCACCTTGCACCTCTTTGGGCAATGTTCCACTGTTTCACTACCCACATCATATAAAATGCCTTCCTTACATCTAGTCTAAACCTACCCTCTTTCAAGCCATTGACCTTGTTCTATCACAACAAGCCCTACTAACAAGTCTGTCCCTATCTTTCTTACTAGATAGCTTTAAGTACTAAAAGGCTGCTATGTGGAATCTTCTCCAGCTTAGAGAGAGTTGAACAGCCCCAGCTCCCTCAGCCTTTCCTCACAGCCCTCTGATCATCTTCATGGCCCATCTCCAAACTCCCTCCATGTCTTTCTTGCACCTAGAGCTGGATGCAGCACTCCAGGTGGGGGATCACCAGAGCAGAGCAGAGGGCCAGGATCATCTCCCTCGACCTGCTGCCCATGGGGCTTTTGATGCAGCCCAGGTCCTGTTTGGCTTTCTGAGCTGCAAGAACACACTTCTGGCTCACGTCCAGCTTTTCTTCTACTGGTATTTCCAAGCCCTTGTTCACAGACCAGCTCCTTCTTCACAGGGCTGCTCTCAATCCCTCCATCCTCCAGCCTCTATTGTACCAGGGGCTGGTCAGACCCCCATGCAGGACCTTGCACTTGGCCTTGTCAAACCTCATGAGGTTCACATGGTCCCACTTCTTGAGCTTGTCCAAGTCCCTGTAACTGGCATTCCATCCCTCAGGTGTGTCAACTGCAGCCTCAGCTTGGTGTCACCTGCAAACCTGCTGAGGGTGCACTCAATCCCACTGTCTGTGTCATTGACAAAGATATTGAATAACACTGACCCCAGTACAGGTCTTTGAGGGACACACTGGTCACTGATCTCCACTTGGACATTGAGCCATTGACCACTACCTCTGGATGTGACTCTCCAACCAATTCCTCATCCACCAAACATTCTGCCCACCAAATCCTTCTCTCTCTAATTTAGAGAGAAGGATGTTGTGAGGCGCTGTGTCAGAGGCCTTACAGAAGTACAGATAGATGCTTTTCTACCGCCCAGAGCAGATCCTGAACCTGGTCTAGATGGCATTTGGAGGGTTCTTCACTGTTTAAATTGCTTCTCACATGGATTATATAAACATCAGGAAAATGATTGGGAATATTTCTAGAGCCCATGGTCAGTGTTCTTAGTTGAGAAAGCAAAGAAGAAATCTTAGACCTGTCTTTTCTCAAAATCTACAGCAAATGAAGCAAGTGAGTTATTGTTATGATTTGGAAAGGAGATACCTCTTTAGAAACAGGAGTAGGTGTCTGATTCAGATCTATCGAGGGTCTTAGAAGCTGAATGCTGCAAAACAGCTCAATTGACCCTCAAATTAGACAGAAAATGTAATTTATAAAGCAGAATATGGCAGAAATTAGATCAGTGACAAGGGTGGCTAAATTTTCTCTCCCTGATTTTTTGAAAACTGCTGGATTTTTTTGTTTTGTACTTAGAAGGATTAGGTGTTCTATCCTCTTCGTGAAGATATTGTGTCCTCTCAGTGTTCTACACTTGACCTTTCTTTGGTCATAATGTGACCACTGCAATGTTCAGAACATAAAGTTCTTCCAGTGCTTGTACTACACAGTCTAATGAAATAAATAGTGGTATCACCTGCCACAAATCCGATGACAGTCCCATAATGCCTTAGTGACAATGGTTACTTCAGGGACACAGAGATATTCTCTCAGCTTTTCCACAAGTGACAGAAGAGCAATGTCTTACCCATAATTACACAATAAAATAAGCTGGGGTGAGACACCCACTCCTCTGCTTAGTATCCTTCATAAACACGAGTTGAGACTGTGTCAACCAAAGCAGAGAGCTCAGAGTTCCTTACCTGCATAGCACCACCCAGCATGTCCTATCCTTCTACACCTTCCCCTGGCACCACGGACAAACACCCTGCTCTCCAGTGGCTCATTCAGGAAGTACTCATTTCATCTGCTTCTTCTCCTTGCTTCTCCAGCTTGGGAAGATTGAAGCACCCCCTTCATACCTTTAATATTTCTTGCTCCTCAATTGATCTGCTGGTGTCTGCCCGAAGGAATATTTTGCTCCTTTCAGTTGTCACTGCCTATTGCATTTATTGGGGACTGGATGCCAAAGGTTCTGTGTTCTCTTACAGTGTGGGTGGAAGAAAATTGGAATCAGGTAAAGCCTGTGCTTTGATCCTGAATGAGCCAAAGACAATTGTCCCAAATCCCTTGACCCTTTGTGCCAGAGGCAACCCAGCTGGGAAATTGAATGAAAAGAACAATTTCACTGCAGATCAAACATAGCATCTGAGCTGAGCTCTCCTGGGCCAGTGAGTTACAGTGGCTAAAAAATCTCATCTGAGCACAGGATCTGATTATAACCTGGGTAAGATGGTAGAATTAACAAAATTAGTTCTTTATAAAAATGCTTAGCTGAATCTAGGCTCAGAAACACTACTCTGTATGGGCAAAGCTCATCTTTTGTTTGCTATACTGGGACCTGTTTGCTGGGCACCTCCAGAGATGTTATTAAAAAATATAAATTGCTGCTTATTGGTCAGATCTTTCCCTGAACTAACACCATGGCAACTCCCTTTTTCTTTCTGGGAAATATACCAGACCTGGGAGTGCAGATGTGCACATGTGGAGGAATACTCACAGGGCTTTTGACTTGGCCAACAGGAGCTTTCCTCTTACCTCTAGACCTGTCATGAGCAGAAAAAAAATACATCTGCTAAAAATGACTAGTTGACCCCCAGTTTGCTATATATTGTCATGTGGCCCTGAGCATTTTCTTCAAACTTCAAAACTTCAGCATCTCTGTTAAGCAAGACTGGTAAGCCACTAGTTCTGCTTAGGAGAAACTTTGAAGTGCAGCCATAGCAATCTGCCCTGATCTCAACTCACTTGAAATCCTCTTGAGCTAAACAGTTAACCCACCCCCCTCCCTCAGCACATTCCTCAGCACTGATAACCAGGACTGGAAGGGATGCAGAGCAAGTTCACAGATGATACAAAACTGGGAGGAGCTGATGACTCCCTCGAGGGCAGGGAGGCCCTGCAGAGAGACCTCGACAGTCAGGGGACAGGGCAATCAGCAACCATATGAAGTGCAGTAAGGGAAAGTGCTGGATTCTGCACCTGGGATGGGACAATCCTGGTTGTGGGGACAGACTGGGGAACAAGAGGCTGGAGAGCAGCACTGTGGAAAGNTTCCTTACATCTAGTCTAAACCTACCCTCTTTCAAGCCATTGACCTTGTTCTATCACAACAAGCCCTACTAACAAGTCTGTCCCTATCTTTCTTACTAGATAGCTTTAAGTACTAAAAGGCTGCTATGTGGAATCTTCTCCAGCTTAGAGAGAGTTGAACAGCCCCAGCTCCCTCAGCCTTTCCTCACAGCCCTCTGATCATCTTCATGGCCCATCTCCAAACTCCCTCCATGTCTTTCTTGCACCTAGAGCTGGATGCAGCACTCCAGGTGGGGGATCACCAGAGCAGAGCAGAGGGCCAGGATCATCTCCCTCGACCTGCTGCCCATGGGGCTTTTGATGCAGCCCAGGTCCTGTTTGGCTTTCTGAGCTGCAAGAACACACTTCTGGCTCACGTCCAGCTTTTCTTCTACTGGTATTTCCAAGCCCTTGTTCACAGACCAGCTCCTTCTTCACAGGGCTGCTCTCAATCCCTCCATCCTCCAGCCTCTATTGTACCAGGGGCTGGTCAGACCCCCATGCAGGACCTTGCACTTGGCCTTGTCAAACCTCATGAGGTTCACATGGTCCCACTTCTTGAGCTTGTCCAAGTCCCTGTAACTGGCATTCCATCCCTCAGGTGTGTCAACTGCAGCCTCAGCTTGGTGTCACCTGCAAACCTGCTGAGGGTGCACTCAATCCCACTGTCTGTGTCATTGACAAAGATATTGAATAACACTGACCCCAGTACAGGTCTTTGAGGGACACACTGGTCACTGATCTCCACTTGGACATTGAGCCATTGACCACTACCTCTGGATGTGACTCTCCAACCAATTCCTCATCCACCAAACATTCTGCCCACCAAATCCTTCTCTCTCTAATTTAGAGAGAAGGATGTTGTGAGGCGCTGTGTCAGAGGCCTTACAGAAGTACAGATAGATGCTTTTCTACCGCCCAGAGCAGATCCTGAACCTGGTCTAGATGGCATTTGGAGGGTTCTTCACTGTTTAAATTGCTTCTCACATGGATTATATAAACATCAGGAAAATGATTGGGAATATTTCTAGAGCCCATGGTCAGTGTTCTTAGTTGAGAAAGCAAAGAAGAAATCTTAGACCTGTCTTTTCTCAAAATCTACAGCAAATGAAGCAAGTGAGTTATTGTTATGATTTGGAAAGGAGATACCTCTTTAGAAACAGGAGTAGGTGTCTGATTCAGATCTATCGAGGGTCTTAGAAGCTGAATGCTGCAAAACAGCTCAATTGACCCTCAAATTAGACAGAAAATGTAATTTATAAAGCAGAATATGGCAGAAATTAGATCAGTGACAAGGGTGGCTAAATTTTCTCTCCCTGATTTTTTGAAAACTGCTGGATTTTTTTGTTTTGTACTTAGAAGGATTAGGTGTTCTATCCTCTTCGTGAAGATATTGTGTCCTCTCAGTGTTCTACACTTGACCTTTCTTTGGTCATAATGTGACCACTGCAATGTTCAGAACATAAAGTTCTTCCAGTGCTTGTACTACACAGTCTAATGAAATAAATAGTGGTATCACCTGCCACAAATCCGATGACAGTCCCATAATGCCTTAGTGACAATGGTTACTTCAGGGACACAGAGATATTCTCTCAGCTTTTCCACAAGTGACAGAAGAGCAATGTCTTACCCATAATTACACAATAAAATAAGCTGGGGTGAGACACCCACTCCTCTGCTTAGTATCCTTCATAAACACGAGTTGAGACTGTGTCAANAGCCTGGGCTTGAGTGTTTCCAGGGAGGGGGCACCTTGCACCTCTTTGGGCAATGTTCCACTGTTTCACTACCCACATCATATAAAATGCCTTCCTTACATCTAGTCTAAACCTACCCTCTTTCAAGCCATTGACCTTGTTCTATCACAACAAGCCCTACTAACAAGTCTGTCCCTATCTTTCTTACTAGATAGCTTTAAGTACTAAAAGGCTGCTATGTGGAATCTTCTCCAGCTTAGAGAGAGTTGAACAGCCCCAGCTCCCTCAGCCTTTCCTCACAGCCCTCTGATCATCTTCATGGCCCATCTCCAAACTCCCTCCATGTCTTTCTTGCACCTAGAGCTGGATGCAGCACTCCAGGTGGGGGATCACCAGAGCAGAGCAGAGGGCCAGGATCATCTCCCTCGACCTGCTGCCCATGGGGCTTTTGATGCAGCCCAGGTCCTGTTTGGCTTTCTGAGCTGCAAGAACACACTTCTGGCTCACGTCCAGCTTTTCTTCTACTGGTATTTCCAAGCCCTTGTTCACAGACCAGCTCCTTCTTCACAGGGCTGCTCTCAATCCCTCCATCCTCCAGCCTCTATTGTACCAGGGGCTGGTCAGACCCCCATGCAGGACCTTGCACTTGGCCTTGTCAAACCTCATGAGGTTCACATGGTCCCACTTCTTGAGCTTGTCCAAGTCCCTGTAACTGGCATTCCATCCCTCAGGTGTGTCAACTGCAGCCTCAGCTTGGTGTCACCTGCAAACCTGCTGAGGGTGCACTCAATCCCACTGTCTGTGTCATTGACAAAGATATTGAATAACACTGACCCCAGTACAGGTCTTTGAGGGACACACTGGTCACTGATCTCCACTTGGACATTGAGCCATTGACCACTACCTCTGGATGTGACTCTCCAACCAATTCCTCATCCACCAAACATTCTGCCCACCAAATCCTTCTCTCTCTAATTTAGAGAGAAGGATGTTGTGAGGCGCTGTGTCAGAGGCCTTACAGAAGTACAGATAGATGCTTTTCTACCGCCCAGAGCAGATCCTGAACCTGGTCTAGATGGCATTTGGAGAGTTCTTCACTGTTTAAATTGCTTCTCACATGGATTATATAAACATCAGGAAAATGATTGGGAATATTTCTAGAGCCCATGGTCAGTGTTCTTAGTTGAGAAAGCAAAGAAGAAATCTTAGACCTGTCTTTTCTCAAAATCTACAGCAAATGAAGCAAGTGAGTTATTGTTATGATTTGGAAAGGAGATACCTCTTTAGAAACAGGAGTAGGTGTCTGATTCAGATCTATCGAGGGTCTTAGAAGCTGAATGCTGCAAAACAGCTCAATTGACCCTCAAATTAGACAGAAAATGTAATTTATAAAGCAGAATATGGCAGAAATTAGATCAGTGACAAGGGTGGCTAAATTTTCTCTCCCTGATTTTTTGAAAACTGCTGGATTTTTTTGTTTTGTACTTAGAAGGATTAGGTGTTCTATCCTCTTCGTGAAGATATTGTGTCCTCTCAGTGTTCTACACTTGACCTTTCTTTGGTCATAATGTGACCACTGCAATGTTCAGAACATAAAGTTCTTCCAGTGCTTGTACTACACAGTCTAATGAAATAAATAGTGGTATCACCTGCCACAAATCCGATGACAGTCCCATAATGCCTTAGTGACAATGGTTACTTCAGGGACACAGAGATATTCTCTCAGCTTTTCCACAAGTGACAGAAGAGCAATGTCTTACCCATAATTACACAATAAAATAAGCTGGGGTGAGACACCCACTCCTCTGCTTAGTATCCTTCATAAACACGAGTTGAGACTGTGTCAACCAAAGCAGAGAGCTCAGAGTTCCTTACCTGCATAGCACCACCCAGCATGTCCTATCCTTCTACACCTTCCCCTGGCACCACGGACAAACACCCTGCTCTCCAGTGGCTCATTCAGGAAGTACTCATTTCATCTGCTTCTTCTCCTTGCTTCTCCAGCTTGGGAAGATTGAAGCACCCCCTTCATACCTTTAATATTTCTTGCTCCTCAATTGATCTGCTGGTGTCTGCCCGAAGGAATATTTTGCTCCTTTCAGTTGTCACTGCCTATTGCATTTATTGGGGACTGGATGCCAAAGGTTCTGTGTTCTCTTACAGTGTGGGTGGAAGAAAATTGGAATCAGGTAAAGCCTGTGCTTTGATCCTGAATGAGCCAAAGACAATTGTCCCAAATCCCTTGACCCTTTGTGCCAGAGGCAACCCAGCTGGGAAATTGAATGAAAAGAACAATTTCACTGCAGATCAAACATAGCATCTGAGCTGAGCTCTCCTGGGCCAGTGAGTTACAGTGGCTAAAAAATCTCATCTGAGCACAGGATCTGATTATAACCTGGGTAAGATGGTAGAATTAACAAAATTAGTTCTTTATAAAAATGCTTAGCTGAATCTAGGCTCAGAAACACTACTCTGTATGGGCAAAGCTCATCTTTTGTTTGCTATACTGGGACCTGTTTGCTGGGCACCTCCAGAGATGTTATTAAAAAATATAAATTGCTGCTTATTGGTCAGATCTTTCCCTGAACTAACACCATGGCAACTCCCTTTTTCTTTCTGGGAAATATACCAGACCTGGGAGTGCAGATGTGCACATGTGNTCCAGCCTCTATTGTACCAGGGGCTGGTCAGACCCCCATGCAGGACCTTGCACTTGGCCTTGTCAAACCTCATGAGGTTCACATGGTCCCACTTCTTGAGCTTGTCCAAGTCCCTGTAACTGGCATTCCATCCCTCAGGTGTGTCAACTGCAGCCTCAGCTTGGTGTCACCTGCAAACCTGCTGAGGGTGCACTCAATCCCACTGTCTGTGTCATTGACAAAGATATTGAATAACACTGACCCCAGTACAGGTCTTTGAGGGACACACTGGTCACTGATCTCCACTTGGACATTGAGCCATTGACCACTACCTCTGGATGTGACTCTCCAACCAATTCCTCATCCACCAAACATTCTGCCCACCAAATCCTTCTCTCTCTAATTTAGAGAGAAGGATGTTGTGAGGCGCTGTGTCAGAGGCCTTACAGAAGTACAGATAGATGCTTTTCTACCGCCCAGAGCAGATCCTGAACCTGGTCTAGATGGCATTTGGAGAGTTCTTCACTGTTTAAATTGCTTCTCACATGGATTATATAAACATCAGGAAAATGATTGGGAATATTTCTAGAGCCCATGGTCAGTGTTCTTAGTTGAGAAAGCAAAGAAGAAATCTTAGACCTGTCTTTTCTCAAAATCTACAGCAAATGAAGCAAGTGAGTTATTGTTATGATTTGGAAAGGAGATACCTCTTTAGAAACAGGAGTAGGTGTCTGATTCAGATCTATCGAGGGTCTTAGAAGCTGAATGCTGCAAAACAGCTCAATTGACCCTCAAATTAGACAGAAAATGTAATTTATAAAGCAGAATATGGCAGAAATTAGATCAGTGACAAGGGTGGCTAAATTTTCTCTCCCTGATTTTTTGAAAACTGCTGGATTTTTTTGTTTTGTACTTAGAAGGATTAGGTGTTCTATCCTCTTCGTGAAGATATTGTGTCCTCTCAGTGTTCTACACTTGACCTTTCTTTGGTCATAATGTGACCACTGCAATGTTCAGAACATAAAGTTCTTCCAGTGCTTGTACTACACAGTCTAATGAAATAAATAGTGGTATCACCTGCCACAAATCCGATGACAGTCCCATAATGCCTTAGTGACAATGGTTACTTCAGGGACACAGAGATATTCTCTCAGCTTTTCCACAAGTGACAGAAGAGCAATGTCTTACCCATAATTACACAATAAAATAAGCTGGGGTGAGACACCCACTCCTCTGCTTAGTATCCTTCATAAACACGAGTTGAGACTGTGTCAACCAAAGCAGAGAGCTCAGAGTTCCTTACCTGCATAGCACCACCCAGCATGTCCTATCCTTCTACACCTTCCCCTGGCACCACGGACAAACACCCTGCTCTCCAGTGGCTCATTCAGGAAGTACTCATTTCATCTGCTTCTTCTCCTTGCTTCTCCAGCTTGGGAAGATTGAAGCACCCCCTTCATACCTTTAATATTTCTTGCTCCTCAATTGATCTGCTGGTGTCTGCCCGAAGGAATATTTTGCTCCTTTCAGTTGTCACTGCCTATTGCATTTATTGGGGACTGGATGCCAAAGGTTCTGTGTTCTCTTACAGTGTGGGTGGAAGAAAATTGGAATCAGGTAAAGCCTGTGCTTTGATCCTGAATGAGCCAAAGACAATTGTCCCAAATCCCTTGACCCTTTGTGCCAGAGGCAACCCAGCTGGGAAATTGAATGAAAAGAACAATTTCACTGCAGATCAAACATAGCATCTGAGCTGAGCTCTCCTGGGCCAGTGAGTTACAGTGGCTAAAAAATCTCATCTGAGCACAGGATCTGATTATAACCTGGGTAAGATGGTAGAATTAACAAAATTAGTTCTTTATAAAAATGCTTAGCTGAATCTAGGCTCAGAAACACTACTCTGTATGGGCAAAGCTCATCTTTTGTTTGCTATACTGGGACCTGTTTGCTGGGCACCTCCAGAGATGTTATTAAAAAATATAAATTGCTGCTTATTGGTCAGATCTTTCCCTGAACTAACACCATGGCAACTCCCTTTTTCTTTCTGGGAAATATACCAGACCTGGGAGTGCAGATGTGCACATGTGGAGGAATACTCACAGGGCTTTTGACTTGGCCAACTGGAGCTTTCCTCTTACCTCTAGACCTGTCATGAGCAGAAAAAAAATACATCTGCTAAAAATGACTAGTTGACCCCCAGTTTGCTATATATTGTCATGTGGCCCTGAGCATTTTCTTCAAACTTCAAAACTTCAGCATCTCTGTTAAGCAAGACTGGTAAGCCACTAGTTCTGCTTAGGAGAAACTTTGAAGTGCAGCCATAGCAATCTGCCCTGATCTCAACTCACTTGAAATCCTCTTGAGCTAAACAGTTAACCCACCCCCCTCCCTCAGCACATTCCTCAGCACTGATAACCAGGACTGGAAGGGATGCAGAGCAAGTTCACAGATGATACAAAACTGGGAGGAGCTGATGACTCCCTCGAGGGCAGGGAGGCCCTGCAGAGAGACCTCGACAGTCAGGGGACAGGGCAATCAGCAACCATATGAAGTGCAGTAAGGGAAAGTGCTGGATTCTGCACCTGGGATGGGACAATCCTGGTTGTGGGGACAGACTGGGGAACAAGAGGCTGGAGAGCAGCACTGTGGAAAGGGACCTGGTGGTCCAGGTCTGTGGAAAGTTGAACACGAGTCAGCAGTGCCCTGGCAGCCAGGAGGGCCATCCCTGTCCTGGGGGGCATCAGGGACAGCATCGCCAGCTGGGCAAGGGAGGGGATTGTCCTGCTGTGCTCTGCACTGGGGTGGCCTCACCTCAAGTCCTGAGGGCAGTTTTGGGTGAAAAAATATAGAACAGAAATGAAGCCATTAGAGAGTGTCCAAAGGAGGGCAACAAAGATGGTGAAGGGCCTTGACGGGAAGCCGTGTGAGGAGCACCTGAGGTCACTCAGTCTGTTCAGCCTGGAGAAGACAGTGAGAGAGACCTCATCACAGTCTACAGCTTCCTCTTGAGGGGAAGAGGAGGGGCAGACATTGATCTCTTCTCTGTGGTGACCAGTGACAGGACCTGAGGGAATGGCCTGAATTTGTGTCAGGGGAGGTTTAGCTTGAATATTAAAAAAAGGTTCTTCACTCAGAGGGTGGTTGGGCACTGGAACAGGTTCCACAGGGAAGTGGTCTCAGCACCAAGCCTGACAGAGCTCAAAAAGCATTTGGACAAAGCTCTCAGGAACATGGTGTGAGTCTTGGGGATGGTCCTGTGCAGGAACAGGAGTTGGACTCAATGAGTCTTGTGAGTCCCTTCCAACTCAGCTTATTCTGTGATTCTGTGATTCTGTGATTCTGTGAAATTGCTTTCCACCAAGAGACACAGAGAGCAGAGTTCCTCTGACGAAATAGAGGTGTTTCCAGTGTCTTCAGTTAAAATTGGAGTCAAAGAAACTCAGGGACAACTAGATCAAAGGGAATCTTTGGTAAATCTTTACGTAAATCAAAGCTCATGTGTTGTGTGGAGCTCGCCTGGCCTAACATTCGGTATCTCTGACACAAGTGTATGTCTCAGGTAATATCTGGTCCGTGGATGGTCAGTAGAGATTTAGTCAGTACAGTCAACAGATATTTTGATGTGACTCATCTAACCAAACATAGAATGTAGTTCACAGAGCTGAATGGCATCATAAACACCACTGAGTCTGTGAAGGGGGCCCAGGGTGGCTTGCTCAGCTGCATGTACCCCACTAAGGCACTGCCAGGATATGTGAGTTGCAGAAACTCACAAGACCACAAATTGTGCTGAGCTCTGGATTGCCATATTCATTCCTTTATGCAGCTGTCAGTCAGGAATGGTTGTAGCACATTTCAAACCACACAGGTGTGACAATCCTCCCTTTCGAATCTTAAGTGCTTCCTTCCCCTTAAAGGAGGGTCATCACAACAGACCTACTTATTGAACAAATTTAGCAGTGTTGAATAAACCTGTCCTGTGTGACTGCTGTAGCATCACTCAGAGGGGACCCTTTGCAATATCCAAGGTGTAATTTTTTAAATGAAAATTAGAAATGCACAGCCACTACAAACAGATTCTGTGGACCTTCTCTCCTATTCTTGTGGTGCTAACTTCTTTTTGACAGTCTATCATGTGTTAACTGTAGTACCTGGAGGAAAGAGATTGACTTCAGCCCTAACACAGCCCCAGAGGAGCACCCTGTGTTTCTCTGCAGAGTCCCTGATTGTTCCCTGGATGCTATTGAGTATGGGGGCTGTGCTGAGCGGCTGGTGATTTCCCTTTAACATCCTGCTGGAAGAACTCCTGCAAAAGCAGATGTTAGACTGTCTAATAGAAGTAATAAAGCTGATACCAGGTACATTTATTTTAACTATACAATAAGGCACAATGTTAAAACCGCAAAGCGCCAGCCTGGTTTTCCGCAATACGTAATATGTCTTGCATTTTTTACAGTAACCAGAAAGGCATAAACATGTCAGAGAAACTACCCAGAATGCAGAAATGTTCCTTGCAGAGTCACATAAGGAAAGGCAGGCACCATTCTTTAAAACCAAGCATGCACAATTAACTAGAAAAATATTGCCCATAAAAAGGGGAAAGATGGCCAGTGAGTATAATTAGATGGGATAGTTCAGGGTGTGGGTTTGGCAAGAAAATGACAGCTAGAAGTAACAAAAGCACTTTCAAGACAACTGATGCTTGCAGCTGCAGTTTCACAGAATCTTGTGTACAAATGGAGTTTCACAGAGGACTCGTGGCTGAAGCTCATGGTGAGTGTCTGTTAGAGAAGAGTTGAGTGGGATCCCAGAATGGTCACAGGTTTGTTTTTCAATGGGAAAAGATCCAAAAGATCTCATTGTTGTTATTTATCTCCAGTGAAGGGTCAGACTAAAAGGTGTTTAGGTATCAAGGTTTCAAAAGTGGGATGTAAAATCTAGCTTGTCAAAGTTCCCCTCAATTCATTGACTAAGTATTTCTGAGGACCTGACCTGAATTGATTTGAAAAAGGACAAAGGAAAGCACTATAGAGAGACTGGGAATACAACATATATCATGGGGTCCACGCTTTGTGCGTTACTCTTTACTCGTGTACTGAAGAGCTGGCTCAGCCACCCACGTCCCCTGACCCCTGTCCCACCTGAACCAACCCCCTGGTCATGACATGCCCATCCTCATGAAACTCCTCTGAGGCAGAAGATCATCAACTGCTCCATTGGGATCTAAGATAAAAGTTAACATGGCCAGATGGTGATGCCTTACGTTTTAACTTTTATATTTTTCAAATCCTGTACTGCCTAGTGTGTAACTCTGAAGTTTCTTGTAGCCTGTTAACTTCTGCTCTCTCGTGCTAGGTAGACATAACAAAGCCTCTCCAGGCCTGCTCTCCAAGGACAATCAGACCATCCTAGGCCCAAAATGTGTGAACCAAAAGCCTTCGAAAGGGGGGCAAGCTGAGGGGAATTACATCATTAAACTAAAGCTTTAATTGGAGAATTAACCCTGATATGCAAACCTATAAAAGTGTGAAGAAGTTGTGACCTGTTGTCCATCTTGGGGTCCATTTCTGCAGTAGCCTCTGGCTCCCCAGGGTGTACCTTTAAAGGCCTTTCAAATAAACACCTACCTTTATTCCCTTACTCCTGTCTAGTCTCTGTTTTTAGGTGGCCTCTTAAGGCATCAATGGAAATGCTGTGGCAAAACAAGCACTGGACTGTGCTCCTTGCATTTATTCAGATTCCTTTGTCACCAAACTCTTCATCAGCTCATTGCATTTAGGAATACAGATCATCTCTAGTCTCTATATTGCCACAATAACAAACAGCTCAAACTCAGTGGGTTCAGCTCCAGAAAGCATCCATATGGGAACACTCAGTGAAATCCAAGGACTGTGTTGGAAACAGCTGGCAAATATACAGAACTGGAGGCAAGACTGCAAGCAATACAGCAGTAAGCACCACAAATTCAGTATGGAGAGTGTCTTTTAAAATGTAAACGTCCTCGGTGCTTTGCAGCAAGAAGCAATAAATGTTTTATAACATTTTAATTGAAAGCACATAAACTGAAATGATTTGAAAGAAAGAATCCATGAGTGTATATTCAGTGTTGAAGAGACACAGAAGCAGATTTGTGTCAAATTCCATTTTGAAATATACATTGAATGGGTTGATCTCGAAAATCCTTGAATTGCACAAAATTGGCCTGGAAGACACCTCAAAGACTCACGTAGCCTTGTCCTCATGTCCCAGAGCACGACTGAAGAAGCTCAAAAATTGTCTTTACCATTGTTTAAATCCTCCAGTAAGAATATCCTGGGGGCTTCTCAGGCAGAAAAAAAAGCTGTTGTTCCATGGAGAAGCTCAGAAACTCGAAGGTCAATTTATAATACACCAAGAGGAAACTTAAATGTGTGAGGTACCTTCCCCAAATATCTTCCATCCTCATGCCTGCTTTTGCCGTGTCAGGAGTGAGTTCAGAGTATCCTTACCAAGTATTCAATATCTGATGATTTCTCTTTGTTTGTCAGCACACTTGGCCACAAGGCTTGCATACAATTCCAGATGAGGAAACCAAAACAAAAAAAGGTCTTTTTAGCTAGAGTGTCTTGTCTGTAAAGCTCAAAAAGTTCAGTAACATTCAAAGCCAGCTTTCATCCCTGGAGGAAGCCTGCGGGGTACCCTGGAGAGGGGCAGGACAGATTAGGTCAGTCACAGGGGAGCACATCCACTCTCAAAACCAGAGACAGGCTTTGCTGGAAAAAAAGCTCAGTGTATCATAACCTATCTTAAAAAAAAAAAAAGGCATGAAGCTGTAAAAAGGTCTGACCTTAAGAAAACTTGTATAGGATAATCTGTGTTTTCTAATTTGACAGATTAGTAATGGTTATATGATGCCAGAAAACAGAGCTGCACCACAATTAACTACTCTTTTATTATACAAAGTGCCCTCCTGTTCTATTTAAGTAATAAGGGATAATGACTCTATCTAGCAAACTTGCTGTGCTCTGTTCTGACTGTCAGGTCTAGCTGACTGTCTGCTTCTTGCCCTGCCCCCAGGGCAGTGCAGCAGAGCTCTCTCCTGTACAGGGCTGGATTGCAAGTTTTATTCCAGCCTGCTTAGTAACTGAATATAGATGAGTTTAACGTGAAAGCTCTGCTAGCGATTTCTGAAAATACGCATGCCTAAAGAGCATGTTTTGCTCTTTGAGCAAGCTTGAGGGGTGAGAAGACACAAGCTTTGCTAACTTTGCTACGGATACCTTTACTAAGGACATCTTTACAAAGTACTTTCCTAAGCATTTTGATTGCAGGACTCCAGGTATACCAGAAGAAGAGAAAATAGGAGTCACTGTACTGAGTCAGATCACCACTTTCCAGCAGTTTCCAGCCCGTGTAAGGGGTCAAGAGGGTTCTTAGGGAAACATTTTAATCATGAGGGCAAACATGCTACCTCCCCAAACGTTTTATTACCAGCCAACAGTTAGCAGGACAAAATCATGAAAGAGCAGTCACATCTTTATGTTCAGTAGACCTTAATGGATTTTTCTTCCTTAAACTCATTCTGTTCCTCTCTGATTTCACATGATCTGGTAGTCAGTTCTTGAACCCATAACAACCTGTGGTGTGGTGCTCCACAGCTCAGCCACACAACACCCAAAGAGTCCTCTCTTTCTGTGCACTTTGAACTCGCCATTTTCTAGCTGCACTCAGTGCCCACTAATCCTATTCTTGGAAGAGACAGGGAATGATAATTACCTATGTACCCACTTCTGGCCACTCATGGTTTTATAGACCTCTATCATATATCCCCTCAATAGTCCCTGAGGTGTCCTAATCAGCTTAATTGTTCCTTGCAGAGAAGTTGTTCCATACCTTTATTATCCTTTTTGCCTTTTCCTGAACCTTTTGCAATCTTGTTATAACTCCCCTGAGACACAGGGATCAGGAACATGCACCAAGATGTGGTATTTATATAGACACACACTGTGCTGGTTTTGGCTGGACTAGAGTTAATTTTCTCTGTAGTACGTGGCATGAGGCTGTGTTTTGGATTTGTGCTGGACACAGTATTGGTAACACAGGGATGTTTTAGTTGGTAGTGGGCAGTGCTGACACAGTGTCAAGGCCTCTTATGCTCCTCACCCCACCAGTGAGAAGGCTGGGGGTGCACAAGGAGTTGGGAAGGGACACAGCCAGGACAGCTGACCCCAACAGACCCAAGGGACATCCCACACCATTTGGCATCATACTCAGCTCATAAAGCTGGGAAAGAAGAAGAAGGGAGAGGAAATTCAGGGTGATGGCATTTGTCTTCCCAGGTCACTTTTATGTGTAATGGAGCCCTTCTTTCCTGGGGGTGGCTGCACACCTGCCTGCCCATGGGACATTATAAATGAATTCCTTGTTTGGTTTTACTGGCACGTGTGGCTTTTGCTTTATCTGTTAAGTTGTCTTTATCTCAACCCATGATTTTTCTTACTTTTGCTCTTCTGACTCTCTTCCCCATTCCACCAGGGAGGAGTGAGTGAGCAGCTGAGCTGCTGGCTGGGGTTAAACCATGACACATACACATCCACTCTGTTCATTAGCCCTTTCCTAAAAACTCCTAGACTAGATTTGTTTTTCCAAGTGTGTGATGACTGACAAAAAGTTTATGAAGATAATATCTTTGTAAACAAGATACCCAGAGATCTTGTTCCTGAGTGGTAAAATCATAAGAGCTCATCATTCATTCAGAAATCTTGGGACTATTTCTTATGCATTTGTATTATTTGCTCACACTGAATTTATCTGCCATATTATTGCTAGGGCAATACCTTTTACAGTTTCTCAGAGCTGGACTTTGTTTCTGTTATCTTAACTTTGTCCTTCTTTCCTAGATCATTGATAAATATGTTGGGCAGAATGGGCCACAGCAATCTCCTTGTAGAACTCCACTCCGTGATGACAAATGATCATTTCTTTGTCTTCTATTTCCTATCTTTTATCTAATTCTTGTCAGAGAGTTTATGCTGAAATTCTCATGCCTATATGAGCATTTTAGAGATTATGTCAGCCAGAAGAGTTGATTTACATCACTGGTTTCTACCTCATATTAATTTTAAGTGAAGACAGATCTCAGCATTAGCTCTCAGAGGTTACAATCTGAATATGACAGTCTGGCAGATAGCATGTGAGCACTACCCCAAGATAAAGATCTTCCCCTTCTCAACACCACCCTCCTCTCCATCTCCTTCCCCTCTTTGGAAAAATCACGGTATCACGGACTAACTTAGGCTGGAAGGGGCCTCAGGGGACCATAAGCCCTACTCAAAACAGGCTATCTTTGATGTTTGGTCAGGTTATCAGGGCTTTGTCTACCCAAGATTTCCATATCTCTAAGAATGCAGAAACCACATAGATTGAACCACATTATACATGAGGAGAGAACTGGCATACAGTTAACTGCAGCATATGTATTTGGAGTTTCTCTATATGTGACACAGTTATGTTTCCCTTTGGCTTTTGGTGGTGATGTATTTCTCCCAGTTCACCTTTACTGTTGAACTGGTGCTTTGTACAATGTGTATTAGAACATTAGGACATGTTGGTGGGGCTTGGTTACCTAAATATAGATATGTGCAATCTGAGATGCCCTAGTGTATTCCTTTCAGCTTCTAACCCAGGCTGCTGAAAAACACAGGTGGCTGCTTTATCCTATATTATATTGGTGAGTGCCCAGATGTGTCTTAGACACAACGGGCCCGTCAAATAGCACAGACATTTGTGTTTAGTCAACTAAGTCATCTTAGCACAGTATCTTCCCCTCACCCCTTTCTATTTGTTAGATTCAGTCTAGGCAAAATCCATTTAGGTTTGGCTCTTCATCTGAAGGGAAGAATGTTCAATCACAGCTCTCCCCTCACAGCATCACTACTATCAAGAGATGCAGGCCAAAGTTAAATGTTTTCTTCCTCATGTGGTGGAAGAGCACAGCTTTTCCACTGCACTGAACCTGTGCATGCCACTCTTTTGCACCATAAAACAATGCTTGAAGTGATGAGGAGTAAGCAAAGCAGGAGTAAGCAAAGCATAGTTCCTAGGGTGGTGGGGCTGGCTCAGGGAGAGCTGAGAACCTCCTTGTCCTTTTGCTACACAGAAGCATCCTCAACATGCATCTCAAGTCCAAGTCTTAGATGCAAACAATGTTATAATAAGAAAAACTACAAGGAGCTCCACCCCTTGCTTATGGGTTACCTTACTCAGAAGTTACAGATGAAACGGGAAATGAGAAACCCATGGACCACAAAGCAAACTGATAATATAAAATGAGCTGGTGGATCCAAAGCACTTCTTCTTGTATTCTTGTAAAAAAAAATTCATTGACATCTTCTGCCCATGCTGTAAGCACAAGCAAGTGTTGCCTTTTACTTTATTTGTGACAATCTCTTTGAAACTCTGTTTTACTTTACATAAACCAAATCCTGCTTCAGATGATATGTTAAATGAAGCCTGAGTGCTGTGAAAAGGGTTGTACTGGCCTCTCAGCAACAGGGAAACAATTTTGCATCAAATGGATTTAATTACACAGAAGTTTGCATTTACCAATGTGAGCTGATCTGTGAAACAGTGAAAGAGGGGAATGTGGATCTCTGTTTTGTTCCATTAGGGTAATATTAATAGAAACTAACTTAGAAATTTCAGCCCTTTAACTAACTTAACTAGCTGAACAAGATATTCCTTCCCATTTCTCTCTGCCACTACCTGAAAGGAGGTTGTAGAAAAGTGGGGGTTAGTCTCTTCTCCCAAGTAACAAGGGATAGGATGAGAGGAAATGTCCTCAAATCCTGCCAGGAGAGATTTAGATTAGATGTTAGGAAAAAATTCTTCACTGAAAAGGTTGTCAACCATTGGAACATGCTGCCCAGGCGAGTGGTGGAGTCATCATCCCTAGAAGTATTCAAAAACCATGTAGGAGTGATGCTTAGGGATATGGTTTAGCAGTGGATCTGACAGTGTTAGCTTAATGTTTTGACTCTATGATCTTAAAGGTCTTTTCCAACCCTAATGATTCTACAGTTCTCACAGATCACACAATCCCTTTCAAAGAGTAGCTGAACTACTTCTTAAAATTGTTTTTTCGGTTCTCTTCCCATATGAAGGGAACACTTCTATTTTCCACTATTAATTTATTCACAACCAGCCTTTGTCCACTGCTTTCATGGCAGTGTTGTCTGGAAGGCCAAGCAGCTCCCATCTTCTTCCTGGTGCTTGCCTTCATGTTGTGTGTGCATTCAGAAACCGATCCCATCAGCCTTCCCTGGTGCCTGCAGAGCACTCAGAGCTCTCTGTCTCCACAGTCCTCTTATGTCCCTTTCCAGGCTGTGTTCATCTTTTCTGACTAAGGGTGACTGGCTTTTACTGTCATAGAGTCCAAATCCCCTGGAATGTACAGTGTTCTTAGAAGATAAGCAAATGCTTAAATCAATGGAAAAACAGGCAGAGGACAACCAGACATGACGGTTGCCATGCTGGAAAATGTTACCACCTTGGCAGCAAAGAGCTGATCTCTGGCAGCACCTGTGCTCCTTGCCCCTTCCAACGCCAAGCTGGTTCACCGCTGTGGCTGCAGAAACTAAGCTTTATCCCAAGTTTACTTCCCGTTATAATTCACTGGGTTCATGGACAAGGTTGTTCTCTGCAACTGAGCTGTCATGGCAGTGATTTTCATTTCAGGGCCAGACTGGGATTTCCCTTTGCTCATTCAGTGAAGAAATACTCTTAGATTTCCAAGAGACTGCTTTGCAGAAGAAGCAGCCCACCTACATGAGGATGGATAGCCAAGATCTATCTGCAGTACCTAATCCTGTTCTTAAACTCAGCAGGATCTTACACTTTGGAGAAAAAGCAACAAGTATAAACCTATGAAATTACTGACAAAGCAGAAGCATTAACGTGGAGAAGCCTGACACTGAGATTTGTTAGGTTCTGGAACTGTTTCCGAAGGTTAATGATAAAAACACCATCCATCATTTAGGTCTTCTAAAACTAGTCAAAGCACTGGAAAAAAATGCACTTTCAGAAAACAAAGTTCTATTACCAGGAAGATGGACTGAATGACCTGATAAATCTTTTGTACCTCTGATCTTTTGTTCTACTAAAAGCATGGAAAGGGTTTTTTTTTTTTTTGCCTTTTTTTTTTTTTTTTTTTTTTTTTTTTTTTCCCCATGAGTAGATCTGCCAAATATGGCTGGTTGGGAGGTAGAATAGATAGAATTTTATTCTGGATGATTCTGAAGTGGCGCTTTTATATCTGATCCCTTTTAGGGAAGAGTTTTTTTTCAGTATCCCTTAATATTCCCTGTTGTAAATATTTGAAATTGTCTTCAAAATTCCGACGTTCTGTTAGCCCCTCACCACAAGACCAGTAGTTTTGCTGACAAATGACAAGATTCAGTTTTATACAATACCTGCTCATCTATTATTATCAGTACAATGGACAAAGACACCCATCAATGAAAACAGCTGGTAGGGAATCAGCGTAGAGATAATTTCATGGTATTCTGGTCAGTTTCTGGTTTTGAACTCCTGTACAAAAGACAATCAGTGCAACAGATTTAATCCCCATTTGTACCTACATCAAAGACAAAGCAAGACCTTGCCTTGATAGTCATCAGCCAGCTCTGAAAACTGTCTCAAGTGCTATGAGTAGACCTGACCCAGCATAAGACTGGCTTCTAGCAAAGGCTTTTAGGTGATTAACTATTAAAGGCAGCAGGCAGAAAAATGGTTTCAGACAAGGAAAAATAAAATGCTAGGTCCCTCTCTTGTCATGAACCTTTGCCTTAAGTATAATTCTGAGAATGGTTTGGAATAATTCACTCCCAGGTGCCTTTACAGTAAAATGATGGGACTTAACAGTCTCTTCTGTAACATCTAAGAGAAAATTTTCTCCTTGCTGCAGAATTGTAGGGGTGGTTCAAGAATCCTGAAGAAAGGATAATGTTTTCCATTTAGTAATTTAGGCTTTTTTGAGTAATTTTGATAGATGTCCATTATATTGTTCTGTTATTTCTAAAGTGAAATCTAGGAATCTAAGTGGTTATTTTCAAAGCAATAGCAGTCTTTAACATAAAAGGCATCAAGAACCAGACAGGGCTGAAGTACAGCTGTGTACACTGTGACTTTTTTCATTTGGGATAAAAGATTTCCCCATGTGTACAGCTGTGTTTACTGATTTGCTTCTATAAAAAATGTAAAACAAGCTAACAGTGAGACATCATCTTTGCCTGGATTGGCAGAGCTAAATCCTGATTTACACAGCTGGCATCCTTTTACACAGCAAACTACCCACACTAGCACTCCCCAGCCTACTTGTCAGATGCTTTTTCCCTAAGCATCCTTGTTTTTCTCTTTCCTACACTTTGTAAGAATTTACCTAATACTGAGTGCCACAAATCCAAGTGTTCTTCCTTAATTACCCCATGGGAAGAGGAACTTCTTTCGAGTAATTTTATTGTCTGCCAAAAACTTGCCATAACATGGTCCTCACAGGTTTTCTTACTGGCTCTGAAACTCTCCTATAGCCTGCCATAACCCTGGCTCTGCAGAGAAGAAAAGTCTCTTCCCAGATCCATCGCAGATTCCAGATCCTCTTCCTCTTTTCCAAAAAGCTAAGCATGGTGACTGCAAGGAAACATATCTGCCAGATAAGAGCCACCTGAACACACATCATACATAGTCTTGCACAGTGTAGCGCAGGCTTAGTGGCTATGTGCCCATCACCAGACAGGTATCATCAGCAAATCTCTCTTCCAGCTTCCACAGCAGACTGTGAAGGGCTGTAAATACCATCGCTATTATCCCTGCTGGAAGTATCTCTGTGTTGTGTTGCTTGGTCCACAAATTAACTAGGCTGACAAGAAGACTGGGCAGCCTGAGATACCAGTTCCATGATAAGGACAAGGATTCAGTGGCTATGGTGGTTTAATGAGTTGCCAGGACAACTTTGGGAAAAAATGTTTCTTCTCCCACCAGCGAGCCCAATAAGCCAGTGTGTTGGTTTTGCACAGCCCGGTTTTTGTGGAGCCACGGAGGTGGCTTCTGTGAGAAGCTGCTAGAAGCTTCCACCATGTCCAGCAGACCCACTCCCTGATGGCTCTGAAGATGGACATGCTGCTGGCCAAGGCTGGGTGTGAAAAACGAGATTCACTCTCCTGTTAGGATTGAAAAGTTTAATAAAGGACAATAAGGGACAAAGATAATGAAGATAATGAATAACAAAATTCACAGCGCTGGGTGCTTTGGCACTCAGCCAAGAGCACACCTGCTATCTTGGAGACACCCTTTACATACACACCGGAGTATTACATATTCATAAACATTCATACATATTCAAAACCCTTTCCAGGAACAGTTCAAAATGGAATCTCGCCCTGGTAGTTCCCGGAACCAGCAGATCATTGTGGGGATAAGCCCTTTGGCGACACATATTGAAACCCAGTTCAAAAATGGAGTGCCGTTCTCCCGTCTCGCCCCCAGCAGATCGCTGTGGGGATAAACCTTTTGGCAACGCATATTATCTTATCTGTTGGTATGCTGGTAGCAGGGGTCCAGGCAAATAGTCCATAAGCATAGCTATTTCTAAGTTTTTGGTTGAATGAAAAAAGTATTAAAAAAAAAAAAACCCACATCTTCACAACAAAGCTACCTTATATAGCATATTTTACATATAGCATCTATTTGTGACAAAGCCACTGTTACAAAAGCTACTTTAACATCACTTACTTTAACATTTGCAGAAAGCCAATATTATAGCATCTATTTATCACACTGGGCCAATCAGATATGGTGATAACGCCTCTGTGATAACATATTTAAGGAGAAATCAAAACAAAGGTAGTGGGGCAGTTTTAATTCCAGCTATAGAAGAGGAGGAGGTGAGAACATATGAGGGAAACAACATGGTGACACCAAGGTCAGTGGAGAAGGAGGAGGAGGAGCTCCAGGCGTTGGAGCCAAGATGCCGCTGCAGGCCGTGGTGAAGACCATGGTGAAGCAGCTGTGTCTCTGCAGCTCATGGGTCCATGTGGGATGCAGAGATCCACCTGCAGCCCATGGGAATCCACGTGGGATGCAGAGATCCACCCACAGCCCATGGGGGAGGTGCACGTGCCAGAGCCGGTGGATGCCTGGAGGAGGCTGTGATCCAGTGGGAGACCCAGAGGAGAGAGCGGCTTCCAGGCTGGAGCAGCCTGTCCTTGGAGGACTGCACCCATGGAAGGGTGCCGCAGCAGTTTTGGGAGGACTGCGTGCCCATGGGGGGAATTCACATTGCAGGAGGTTTGGCAGGAGTGCTGCTCCTGAGAGGGGACCCACGCCGGATAAGTTCATGGAGAACTCTCTCCCGTGGGAGGGACCCCACAGCCTCACAGGGGAAGGACTCCTCTCCCAGAGCAGCAGAAGAAAACCTCGGGTGATGAACTGACCAAAATCCCCACATTCTGTCTCCTTGTGCTGTTGGTGGGAAGGAGGGAGGGGTTGGGGAAAAAAGGTGTTTTAAGGGCTTAATTTATTTCTTATTATCCTCCTCTGATTTTGTTAGTGATAAAATCACTTTGTATCTCTAAGATGAGCCTGTTTTGCCCTTGGAGTGTTTTCTTCCTGTCCTTATCTCAACTCATGAAGCCTTCATTAAATTTTTCTCTCCAGCTGTAATGGGAGGATGAGTGAGCGGCTTTCGTGGGTGCCTGGCATTTGGCCATGCCAAACCATGATACCCAGTTTTGGAACAGCGCTCAGGCAGGCACAAGGGAGGGACAGAGGCAGCATTTTCTAATGCTGGCATTCCCCAACATGACCCATGACCTGAGATCCTTCTGTTGTTCCTAAGGTCATTATTTCTTCAGCCTGAGCCCTCTGCTGAAGAAATCCACTCATGTTCTGCTTGTGCCCATTGTACAGTTAACAGAAAGTGAATCATGGGGCAGAGTTTCCCTGCATCTGACTGGTAACAGGACGGCTTATTTCTCTGAGGATCAGGAATGAATGAAAGCCTGGAGTACCCAAGCTGAGACACTCCAATACGCAGTGAATCATTACCAGCAGCTACTACACCTCGGAAAGGCAGTATCCAGCCCCGTGCCAGGCCCAATGTTACAGCAGTGACAGGACCAGGAGAAATAGCTTTTAACACCTCTCAAGGCAGAGCTGTAAAGCACTGAGATGCCTTTACTGTGACAGGGACACACTAACAGGGCACTCATAAGAGTAAATCACACCTCCCTTATTTCTTGGGGTGTTTTGAGAAGGCGGAGAAGGGAATGTGCAAAGAAGGGGTTGGGAGCTCATCATGATCAGTCACCAATGTTCCAAAGGGCTGTTTTGAAACTGGTCCTGGACCCTGTTGGTAGTTGCAGCTCCACACTGAAGAATGAGCATCAGGACTCAAGGCTTAGGGCAGTGGCGAGGGCTTGAGTCCAGATTTCACCAAATAACAGATTTCTCCAATGTAATGGAGATTAAGAGGAAAATGTGACACAACCTCTCATGTCATGTTCATGGGTTGGGTTCCCTCTTCTGAGGGAATTTTGGCCAGTACATCATGATGGCTGCATTCCTGCCAAGGATGAGAACTGGAGCTGCTGATACTGCAGCAGAAGCATCTGTGCTTCATACAGATGGCTCTGGCCATCCTGTAGACCAGTGAGATTTGCAAATTAGCCCCATGGCAAGTTTTTCAACAATGGGGGCTGTTCCAGCTGCTTTCATCTAGCAGATCCCTGACAAGAGCAACAAAGCCAAAAACCTCTTCACTAACACAAATCTTTGTGTGCCCATTTTAGCAAAATCAGTGAAAGCAGTAGTATCAGAACTCCTTTTTTTAACAAAAGATTTGTCCCCCAAACATTAGAAATGCACATTTATCTATACTTATTTTAGCTCCGTTTTACTTCTCAGTGTCAAACCCTACCATTTCTCTTCCATTTCTATACACTGTGCTGCAGAGCTGACACATTGCTAATCCCATGCTAAAGCACAAGCTGTAATAATACTATCAGACCAGCATTTCAGAGAGTTTTTCCTCACTAACCTGTGTCTGACCTTTAATTGATAAACAGCAAAGTGGATCTGATAGTGGGGTGACGCAGAGGCCTTATATCTCTCTATATAACTTCAACTGATTGCCCCTAAAATTGAGATGAAGTGATACAAGACCACAGTGCCTGATATGAGAAAACACATTACTTAGCACACAAGCTGAATGCCAAGGCAGAGCATGGAAGGTTTAGAAAAGTAGAAGAAAGAGGAGGGAATGTGGAACAAAAATGTCTATGTTGAGAATCTTGGTTGATCTGGCAGAATTAGTCATTCGGTTGTATACAGATTAAAACCATCTTGTTTGTTTAGTCTCAAAGCTCACTAGGGAATTTAGCCGCCCAACTCATTAATTTCAATGAGCGTGTTTGTAGCTAACTACCTTTGTTGACTCTGAAAAAGTGAAAGTCTTGATATGACATATTTCTTCCCAAGAGCTTCTCATGGACTGAGAGCAGCAACAATGAAGTGTTCCTACATGTGTGAGTTTATCCAAAGGGGTGCTTAATGTGGTGATTTATTTTCAGCTGCTACTGCTGTTATTAAGAAGATGAATATAGAAATATTTCTATAAATAGAAGGCCACGCTCATGACCATGTGCTGTGAGTCATCACTGTTAATTATTCAGATGTATTTTCAAAGATACCTGGGGATTTGCAAAAACGAATGGTTGCAGAATAAGAGTTTAGCTATTTAGCATTTTTACTGACATAGATGTAGATGTCTAGATATATATCTATTTGGTTTTCTCCTGTTTACAGTTTCTCTGTGTAAATACAGAGGAGGAACTGTATCACATGTTAGAAGTGGCTAGTCACACGATGCAGTGAATAATGAACTGTGCGTGCAAACCAGCTGATAAATGCCCCATGCTAAGCTTTATTGTATGCAAACTATTTGTCAGGTGCTTGTGACTAACAGATGGATTTTTCTACTAATCATAACCAGCTAGTGGACAGCAGACTAATCCAAAAAGTGATGGTATTTCTAATGTGTGGTGTTCTTAGAATAAATTGCTTTCATAGTTTTATTAGCTACCATGATCAGCCAGGGGACTGCTTTGGTTCTGTGCCCATTTCAGTTGCGGAGCCGGAGTGGTTTTGTACAAGAGCAGTAGCAACAGCACACAGAAAGAGTGAGACCATACAGGAGTAAGGCTCCCCTTCGAGGCTGGTTATATCAAATCAAGGATAGCCTCAAGAATCATTACTTTATTTGAAAACTAAACAATATAGGGAATATTCCCAGCCTGGAATTGAGTTGTCTGCACAGATAAGTGTTACAATAGTTCACAGCCTGATTCAGATCTGGAACCACTAATATAACATCTTCCCAAACCATTCCCAGGTTCAGCTCAGCAACTAGCACCAGTCAGTGATCATTCCTGGCAGGTTTTGTATGTGGAGCCATGCAATTTCAGAGGCTTAGGGACCAAGACATCAACAGCATGGATGTGAAGTCTCCTACAGGAGTTGTTCTCACTGCCCAAAAAATATTAAAAAATCAATCTACTAAGGTTGGTGTAACCCCCATGCCCAGGAAAGCTTTTCACTGTGCACCAACTCCTCTGCTTCCCAGATAGGTGGGATACCACCTTTTTGCTATCCTCATTCCTGGTCCCTAGGATTGTTGTGGTTTCATCAGCATCTTTATCTGTCCTTGCCTTCTTGCTCCCTGTGAGGAGGAAGTTGGCTTAGTCTCTTGCTCAGCCAACATGCAGCCCCACAGTTCAGCATATGCAGAAGTTGCAAGGGGGATGCTCTGCACAAGTCCACCTCAGTGTCAGTATAAGGTTTACAGGCTGTCCCTTCCAAAATTTTATGTTTTTCAATTTATATCTCCTTGTTTCTTAAAATTCATAGAATCACAAAATGTTACAGTGTTAGAAGGAACCTTAAAGATCATCTAGTCCCAACCCCCCTGCCATGGTCAGGTACACCTCCCCTGAGACCAGGTTGCTCAAGGCCTTATCCAACCTGGCCTTGAACACTGCCAGGGTTGGGGCATTCACAACCTCCCTGTGCAACCTGTTCCAGTGTCTCATCACCCACACCCACACACTACAGAATTTCTTCCTAATATCTGACCTAAATTTCCCCTCTTTCAATTTGTACCTATTACCCCTTGTCCTATCAATCACTACAATACCTCTTATTGTTTTACAAATCACTCTGGGACCTTCCAGCGCCTTATCTCAAAGCGCCTCCACTCAATGCAGTGAATAACCAACTCGTCTTCACTCAGCTTATTTTCTCCAGGAGGCACAATCCACCTCTGTTTTGCTCATTATTTCCCCTGGCTACCATTCCTGTAGCAAATGCCAGGATTCTTCCTTCAGAGAACAGCCAAGCTGAGCTTTATCTCAGATGTGCCAATACCAGAAATAAATGATAAAAATAACAATAAGCAAAAGCAAAGCCATATCACCAGCTATCAACTATTTTTGTGGTGTCTGATAAGCTGTGTGGACCATGCACACAATGAATGGCGCTGCTTGGCAGCACAAATTTTTTCTGAGATCACAGGACACCCAGTGCTTTTGAACATATGATTCAGTAAGAGATTTGTTGAAATCCAAGACCACTATTACTAAAATCCTGAGCTTCCTCAGTGTTTACAAAAAACACCCTTGCTTTCACATTTGTAGGGAAACTGTTTACCATATACCTCCAGAAGACCAGAATTACTTCTGCTGCTCAACATCAGTGGAGTTCAGGGTGAAGGATGGTGCATAAATACAAAATCTCTGACCCACACCCTCCTTTGTCAGCTCCACATCTTCTCCAAAGCAAGCAGAGAGGAGGTTTCCATGCATGTACAGAAGAAAGAAAATCAGCTCTCCTCACAGCTGGAATATCTGGCCATGCGCTGGGAGCTCAGTTAAAAAAGGTCTGTCTGATGTACTAGAGATGTAAGAGAGCCTTTCCCTCACACCAGCTGCCCATGTCTTTAGCAGGACTGATACGAATTCCTCACTGCACTCAGTGTTGGGGATACCACCGTGCTGGCCAGTAATTGCTCACCCTGATAAAACCTCAGAGAGCCTGGAAGCAGCCCTACCTCCTCCTGGTGCACACTGCGTAACAACTGTGCTGTGGCTGCTGGGGATGTTGACAAGAACAGAGCCTCTACAAAGAGCCATTGTTCCCCAGCCAACACAGATGCAATGTGTTGCTTCTTTACAGCTCATGCTGGCCAATTAAACATACCAACCGACTAATTTATGCCTTGCAGTGGGTGGGGTAACAGGAAAAGAAACGTGTCTTGTTTAATCCTCATCTATGTGGCAGATGTCAGCAGGTTTAATGCAATAACGTATATAAAATTGTCGGGTGCCAGGTGAACCACTGAAGCAGGCTGAGGAGAGCACCACTGTGACTCCATTTCCAGAGTTTGTGCAGAGCCTCCACGTTCAGTCATCACCAAAACGAGCTGCTTGGCTTTGCCAAGGCAGCTCCTAAAAGCCTCAGTACAAAGGAGCACCAATAAAAGCCAAATGCAGGAATTTGGGCTACTCTTTGTCTTTCTTTGTGACCAGAGCAACTGACCTAAGAACTGGTTCTCATTACCCTGCATCTTTGAAATCCATGTCATTGAGCAGGGGTTGCTTCTGGGACTAAATTCTTGTCTTGCCACCCTGGAACAAATTTGGAAGATCTCCATGTAAACTAAAGGGTCATATTTAGATTCTTATTAAAGAGAAGAGCATTCCTCTTCTCAGGTTTTTGTAACACAGAATTTTTTTTCCTTTTTCTTTTCTTTCCTCATCTTCTTTCTTTCCTTTTTTTTTTTTTTTT
>VZRS01012609.1:348708-368973 GCA_013398055.1 Ifrita kowaldi
TTTTTTTTTTTGTAACTAGGCATTTGGAATCTTCTAATAATTTTTTAATCAGAACAATTTAAAAGAACCAAATCAGTCTGTAAATTGCTACAGATTGTTGCTATGAATTATCCCAAAGCCTTTGTGCCAGCATATTGATTGCTTTAAAGTCAAGTGAAAATAGATGCACAGCTTAGAAGAGCCATAAAAAACCCTCTACAAGAGCAAAGAGATTATTCATCTGTACAATTTAAAAATGTAGCTTGTAGGTACACGAGTATGATTAGCGAATAAGTGCAGCTCTGACAGCTTCAAAATTGTGACACATACACGCAGTCAACTGTCTGCCAATTCCTTAAATAAACTGATTGTCTAGAAGGAAGCTTTTCTGATTAGTAATAGAAGATTCAGGTAAGGATTTTCCTTTTTTTTTTTTTTTTGAAGGTCTAAGGAGTTGATTTGTAGTCAAATTTTATAACACTAACCAAATCAAAGCATTGTTTCAAATATTTATTAGAATTGTTACTGTGGATGTATCCTTATTCTGCAGTGAGCTGTTTTATAATTTATGATTTATAATTGTATAGATTCTCAGTGTGCTGTAGCTAGACTTTGTTCCTCTCTCCGCCTGTCGACTCAATTGGTTGCTATCTCTTCCTTGCTAGATTAGTGCTTATTAGTTCTGATAGATGTTATCCTTTCAAGTTGTTGCTAGCTTGACTTTGTGGCTGGGTTAGGAGGAAAGTGTTTATCAGAACCAGAGCTGAGAGCAAGCCCTTCGATGCAGATTTTTAACTCTCATGGCTGTTGCTGGTTGCTAGACTGCTCTGCTCATTGGTGCTGTACCAGGGATGAGACTGGTACCGAGCAAAGGGAGGCTGCAGATGTTTCTGAAGCAGGTGTTCCTACCCAGCCTCATCGACCCAGCCTTGCCAGCTGCCAAGTTACTTTTCACATAACATCTGAAAGCTGCTCAGCAACCTCAGTGAAGGAGGCCAGCCTTTGTGAAGTAGTCACTCTGACTAGAAATGTCCTCTCAGTTCTGCCAGGCATGCCAACAGAATCAGGTGGCCCAAGTCCTGCATGGTCCTCTCTGCTTGGGGATGCAAATCAGTGACCACATCTTCACCTGCAGTGGAGCTCCAGCGTCTAATGTATGTGGAGACACCCACCTGCAGATGTGGTAATCTGGACTTGTCTCTCACCTCCAGTTTCCCTCTCTTGTCAGGGGAGTTACAGAAACACCAAGGGATGGTCCATCTCAACCTGTTATCTAGAAGTCGAGTGTGCCACTGCCTGTAGGTGCCTGTGTCTGTGCACTCACTGGAGAGGACACCCAGAATGCCATCTTAACCTGGATACCAGTTACCACAGGGATGGATTCGATGAGATCAATCCTGTCCCTGTGATTCCCTTTATCCTAGCAAAGGCTGCAGCCAGCACCGATGACTTCAGAGGGATCGGAGCAAGACATTTACCCCAAGGAAGGTGGGTACCCCTGTCAGTGTTTGGTGAAAAAGTGTACAACTTGCATGAAGATTAGCTTGGAGCCCTTCAAAAGTAATTGTTTCTCATTAATACTGGATATTACTGTCTTCTGTACAAACAATCTGTTTCTGAATTTCATGACACTCTTTAAAGTTTATCTCTTATGGTAATGAATTCCTCAGGCAAATTGTGCATTGTCTGAGAAAAAGATCTCCTAGCATCATTTTTTTCTGAATATATTTGTTATACTAATTAAAGGAGTTCACTTCCCTCAACGTTTTCCTTTAATGTTAGCTTGAACTTTGCAGGTTGGAGATGGCTGCTGCATGCATAGAGGAGTGGGCTAATCACAGGACTGGAATTAGGGAATTTATGAGTTCCTTAAAGCTCCTCTAATATGAATTGCTCATAAAAGGCTCTTCATTAAGCATTCATTTGCCTCTCTGTTTTGCTCAATTTGTACTGATTTTACATGCATGTACATATATTTTTGTGTCAGCCCTTAACAAGGAGAGGACTACTGGGCCCTGGTGGATGATGATAGTTTTCTCCTCTGAGGTCCATTTACCAGCTGGATTTACCAATGTAAGAAGTCTGTCCTTCAGGGGAGAAATCAAAACCCTGTAATTTTTTTGATCTGTGAGTTTAGTGCAAACTGACCACTGTGACACCTCTGAAGTGCTGGGAGGTCCTACCAGAAAAGGCCCAGTTTGGTGTCCTGAGATTACAGTGAGAACCAGTTCAGCTGGTTCGCTGCCACAGATTAAACAAACACAGACTGGTATTTGTTTTCTTTCACATGAATGTGTTTAGTGGGGCTCAAAATCGATCAGGAAAGAGATGTTTGGAGCTAAAAGACAGAAACTTTTTTTTTGTTTGTTTGGCTGTGTTGGGGATTTTTGTGTTAGGAAAAGCCTTTTGGCTTTGAAAGCTGCCTGCCTCAGCTATATAGGTATATCAGGAGGGAATCTGTCAGAAAAAAAATGGACATTTGGCAGGGAAAAAATTTCAAGTCAGACATAGTAATTAATCCTGATTAGGTTTATTAGGGTTTCAAGAAGGGTAAGTATTTATTCCATGCACTCTTAATTGCTGTGTGTTCTGGTCTGGTTTTGTTTTGTTCCTCCCAGCTTTCTAAGCTTCAATTTATATGACACAAACCAATTACCAAACGGTGCTGCCTTAACCTTTCTTTGTGCTGATCCACTCAAGAGCAGAGATAGTCACTCTTCAATAGTTCATTGTGCCTCCAGAAGGGCTGTTGAAAACCAAATGAGCTGCACTGCGCGTGCCCTTCAGTATCTTCTGGCATTGCTGATAATGGGCTTTCACCTTCCCCTGGCTGCCGGTATCTCTGCCACTTCTAGCATTTAGGCAGATAATTTTTGGGGCAGGGTCGTACACCTAGAGTTGACAAAGGCACAGAAGGATGGTTCTGCTTCATGGAGCAGTGGAAACTGAACGGGAACAACCTCTGAATTTAGATTCAGAATCCCTGAGAGCTGAATAAGCTTGAGGCAGCTGTGGTACAGCCCAGCCTACCACAAAAGGGTGCACCCCAAAACGGCTCCCAGTGCTGGATGAAAGCACCTCTCAGTTCCCTCTGTACCTGCATGAAGCTCCTTAAAGAGTACCCAGCTAAAGCTGACATCTCTGAAGGGTGGAGGTGTCCAGGAGGGACACTGTCCTTGGCACCCACTTCCTGATGTTCCAGTCTGCCTGCAGTGGGGCAAGAAACAACAATCACGGCTGAATTCTCCAAGCTGTTTAGGAAAATAGAGACAATCAAGAATCTGAGGATTTTTGTTATATGACTGTTACAAGCCCTTGATAACACAAGTTAGCTCCCATTTATCTGCCACTTAACTCAGGCTCTGGGATCTACATTGCTATGAAGAAGTCTCCGCGAAAGACCTTTGCCATTCCTGAAAGATAAGAAGTGGGAAGGAGGCAGCAACTGAGCTTGTTCTGGGGCCTCTAGCTGACATTCCTTCACTCTTTGATCCAGAGAGGGAATGCAGGATAAGCAAAAAGGCAGGTTTGCCTGTCAGTAGTGACTGCAGGAGGGTTTTTGGAGGAGCCTTTGGGCTAGTTTCCTCCCCCCACATTCCCCTGTTATGGCTTCAGCAGCTCAGACAAATGGTCGGATACACTTGAGTGCACAGCCCTGCAGTGCAATGGGGATGTTGCCCTCATCATGACTCCTGTGTTTAGGTATTTTCAGCAGAAGGAGGGGTTGGGAAGGAGAAAAGAATGAGATAAGAATGTATGAACTACTTTTTCTTTCTCTTTTTGCTTGCTGAGTCTTTGTTAGAAAAGCTGTCAGCTGTGCAGTGTTATGCTAAAAAACTGCAAATCTCTTTGCATGGACAGCAAGGTCCTGCTCCAAACACTGAAAAAATCCAACTGGAGTATTTTGATCAGCCTTCCTCAAAAACCGATCATGCTTTGCTCAAAGCTGTAGTGCAGGCAGCATTGCCGAAGCCCAAGTTTTGACTTTGGACACTGGTGTGAAGCCTCATTAGGGCTGGACGGCTGTAAATGGGAGCAGGCCTTGGTTAGAAAGGTGCTCCACAAAACAAAGCACTGCTGACTTTATGTGACTGACTGGGTCAGCCCTTGGGTATCGTACCAAGACACTGCAATCCCCACACAACTCCATGTGTGTGTGTTCTGCATCTGCAAACAATTTATCAGGGGTACACTTCACAAGCCTCTAGGAACACAGACATCATGTGATGAAATTTGAGTCCCCTTTGTGCTCAGCTGGGACTGGGGAGAGAGAGAGAGGGGACATGTGCCATTCTTTCAGATTTTAGTTTTCTTAGCGAAGAGAGGTAACAAGTCAGGTGTCACATGCAAACAAGGATTATTTTCTCTCGCTTTTCCCCTTAGCAGCCAAGCACTGGGTAGATACTTGAGTGAAAGGACAGGCTCAGTTTGCCAGGGAGCCAGTTGAAATCTGAAGTTATTCAGTTGAAACCAATAAAGAGATGGATCAAAATCTGGCCTTGTGCCCTGCTGTAGAGTCCTTTCTGAACAGACTACGGCAAAAATAGCTGTGGATTGCAGACCATGTCTGCAAGAGAAAGTGGAATTTGCCAGTGAAGAAAACTTCTCATTTATAAAGGTTTTGAGCAACTTGCTTTGAGATATTTGCAGCGCATTTAAAAAAAACCCTCAGCTGTAATGAGCTTATGTGTTAAATGAACAAGTGTGGAAATTAGGACATGAGATATTTGCATAGCAGCCAGGAGTTAGTTACTGGTGATAGTCCAAGCTGAAGAATATATCTATTGTTTCCAGAAAACTAGTTTTCATAAAACAGCATGAACTTCCTGTATTCAAAACACTCACATCATCAATGCCTACAATATTATGTAGCAAAACTATTAACAAATCAAGTACATGGGGAAAAAAAATCCCATGCTGGACAAACTGTAAAGCATCAAACCAAATTAATCATTAAACCTAATAATACAGCATGTTTAGAATGTCTCCGTACTACATATCTTTCCATTCAGTATGAAGTGCAAATATATGCTGGTGAAAACCACTGGATTTTAGTTACAGAATGGCTAGATTTTAGGCATATTTATACACATGCAGAAATGCAGACATTAGTTAACGACCCCTTAGGTCAGGAGGCCTGCAAGACCTGGGGATCCCCTTGTTGGGCAGGACTAGGAATAGTTCAAGGTTTAGTCTAAGAGGGTTGGCTTGTAATATACACTAGGACATATAATTAGTCACTAGCAAAAGAATTCTTCTTTACTCGGGCACCATGTGAGTTCAGTTCTCTCAATGTTAAATGCAGCCACCCAGATCAAGACCTCTGAGACTCATTTTTGTTTGGTGAAACAGTAATTAATGCTGCATAATGGGAAAAAAAATAAAAAGCTGAAAGAGCACTGGTGGCAAAGTGGCAAATGCCACAGGGAGTTTTAGGTCAGTAAGCAGAGAGGACAAGCCTGCCAGACCTGCCTCATTTGTAAGCCTAACATCTTGACTGACTAAAAAGATGCTCTTTGGTTGGAAATTTCCTGTGGAGGTATGCAAATGGAATGATGAAAACCAAATCTGTATTTATACTTTAAGTGACATGGAACTTCTGAGTGTCCTGGAAAACCCCATTATTTGCTTGGTGTTACGTCTCCTCCCTGTGCATCTGCCCTGGGTTGCTGCTGGAGACAGATGCATGGGCTGCGAGCAACCGGGGCTGGCATGCTCTGTTTGTCCTCGTGTTCCTGTGACTCCTGACAAATAACAAACTGCTAAAAATGGTGCTGATTGCTTTCAGAGACAGAGATCCAGAAGGCCGGGTCTCAATTACACCCAGTTATGCTGGACTTAACTATTAAATCAACTAGCAATCAAGGCTCAGTGTCTTAAACTGTTCTATGAACACCTGTGACACTTCTCCTAGTGACTTCCCTAAAACTCCTCATGAATTTACCAGGACCTCCGTGCCAGTGAGAACGGAGCAAGGTGTTGAACGTTTGCCTGAGTGCTCTTTTTGTCCTCCCTGTCAGACTGTGTCACACCAGCAGATGCTGGGAGCAAAAGGCCAGGCCCCATGTGGTCTCAGCTACAGTAGCTCCATGGCAGCAAGCAGAGCAGTGCCAGGCTAAATCGCTTCACAGACCGTATCATCAGGACTGGAGAGGATTATAGTATGTGTAATTTTTATCCTGCTCACCAGAAACCCCCCATGATTTTTTTCTTTCTGTTACTTTCCTCATTCTTTTCACTCTTCCAAGGTCATATTTTGATAGGAAACAAGCGGTCAGATATTGTTACAATATGTGTGGCAGGAGAAGGCAAGATCAGAGATGCCATAAAATGGCTGTACACAGACAGAATATTCATTTCCAGGGAAATTGGTGTTTGCTATTTAAGCCTGCTCATCTACTCCGCCTACTCCCTCCCACCAAACAGACAGACCACCTCATAGTCTTTTCTTGTCACTCTGTTTTATCTTGTTGTCATTTTGCAATAGCTCAGGGAAAACCACTGTCACCCCCCTTCACTCCATAGGAAGTGGACAGAGGTCCCAAGCCTCAGAGGTACAGAGGCAACTACCTTTGAAGAGTCCTTGTAGAGTCACACCAGACATGTCTAAACAGAGTAACAAGCAGAGTTTGGGAGAGTTCTGGGAACCAATCCCAAGTCCAACAATATCTGAACAAGGGCACAATTCATCCCACTTGGCTTCTCATAGAGGTGGCCCCTTCCCTGGGACTACCCAAGGGTCAGCCCCTTAGGCTGTAATTGCAGTGGAAAAATAATTAATTAAAGAAGGGATGGCTGCATAAGTAGGAGAAGGAAGGAAGGAAGGAAGGAAGGAAGGAAGGAAGGAAGGAAGGAAGGAAGGAAGGAAGGAAGGGAGAGTAAAGTACACATATCCACCTAACACAAAGTTTCAGTGCTCTAAGTTGATGTGTTTCAGTGACTAGTGTCATGGGAAAGATGTGTAGGTGTGAGTGTGTGAAGGAGAGTGCAGCACAGGAATATAACCAGGAAAACTGAACAAGCTGAGTAAATCAATTAGAATAAACTGACCAGGATGGGATAAGGACAGTCTCAGAACTTAGGGGTTGGTCTGGGGGTGCTAAGATGGGACTGGAAACCATCTCTGATTGCTCCCAGGCTCAGGAATAACAGGCTTAGTGCATGCTTGTAAATACACAGAACTGCATTCAAGATCTCTCCTGGTTTGTCCTCCTAATTAAAATTGCCTATAATAGCTGAGAACGTGGCAGTCTATACAGATCAGACTATCCTTCTTCATGCTTCTATTTCAAAATGAAGATATCTCAAGTTGGTGATTTACCATTTTATCCTCCCAGTTCATATCTAGATTATAATTTCTGTTGTTCAGTTATTCAACCCAGAAAGAGCACTGATAAGGTTTTCAAAAACACAGTCTTGGGACAGCCATGCCCTCAGACCATCAATATCTCATCTCGTGCACCATGCAAGTACTGTGCTCAGAAGGAAAGATAGGAAATGTAATCTATTCTCCCTCATACCTCTGTGCTATTGGGAATCAAGCAGACCTGCATCCCGGTTTCTTTCACTGAAAACTCTCTCTAGGAGAATTATCAAACTGGGATGCCCCTCCAATGCCTTAGGCAATTAACAAAACTTCTTTATATTCTGAAGGCTCCCCCCACAGCAATCTTTGACACAGAAACACACAAACACACATATTCAAAGGGGTTTATTCTCCTGTCACTTGTTGCATAAGGATGGGTTGATAAAAGGAGGAAAATGTTCAGAGACAATAACAGAGTCATGGATATTATGATGTCAAGAGATGCTACCTGGCACTGCTGAATACAGCCAATGTGTCCTGCTGCATTGCACTGGAGACACAGTAAAGATACACATACATGACATAAGATCAATTTATATGTAAGAATATTTCATTGATTTGTGGTGTAGCAAAACCAGTGAACTAGGCAAACCTTCCAAACAGATTTTATACAGCTTTGTTGAGAGAGAAAAGGGAATGAAGTGCCTTGTAAACTCTGGGTATCACATACTGCATACAAACTTTTGACATGGCCATCTCCCTGCTGTTGTTCACTGTATGCCATAATCCCTTCCTCTCCTACCAGATTTCAATCTGTACCACATAACCCTTGCTATTCCTCCAAGAAAGGATTGCAGCAGCATCATAGATTTTGTACAAGAATTCCATTTGAAAGTCATTCTTGCAGTTATCCTTGTGGCACACAATCATTTAATATGTTTTAGACTCTCAGATCGGTTCTCAGGAGTTTGCAGGTCTCAGCCTCCGTAACAGGATTCTATCTTTGGATAAAGAACAAGAAACCACTGAAGAGTAGAGAAGTCAGAGCTCCTATAGTATGCAGGTATGAACAAAGTTTTCAGAAAAGAACAACTGTTTTTAATCCCCTCTGTAGGGGTCACATGTTCAAAAGTGCCTAATGCTTTAATAGCTCCCACTATAATCCTTTTTGATAAAATTGAAAAGCCTGTATTTGCTTTTGGACCCTCTTGACTCAGTAGTGAGAGTTGAGCTCTGAAAAATTCAGCTTCCTTTTACAAACAAAGCCTAAATAAATATTACTAAAGATTAAATATTATAGTCTGAAAATAAAAAAGAGAGAAAGAAAGAGACAAAGAAAGAAAAAAAGAAAAAAAAAAGAAAGAAAGAAAGAAAGAAGGAAAGAAAGAAAGAAGGAAAGAAAGAAGGAAAGAAAGGAATAGACCTAACATGGTAACTTCCCTTGTTACCCTTCTGGTTTCAGTTTGGTGGGAGCTGCCCAAAAGTGGTTCTACTAAGGAAAAATATTGACTGGAAATCTTATATCAACATTTGAATAAGTTGAAAAAATAACTTGATAATATCCAGCTTGATGTGAGTGGAGTTGCATGGATTTCAAAATTCCATCTCAGGCAAAACTCAAGAATTTGTTTGAAGCAGAAATATTAAAGACCCTCACTGCTTTTTGCAACTGGGGTTACCTTCAAGGGTTTATACCTTTCCTTTGCTTCCTGAGATGAAATTTTGTGATATCAGCTGGTTTGTCTGTAGGTTGTTCTAAATCATTTGATAAATGCTCAAGTGTTTCTTATTATGTTTTCATTGTTGTATATAAACAGCAGACAGACCAAAAGGTAAGAGGGGCTCAGATCAAAGTCCAAAGAACCAATAACCATCTGGTATCAGTCTGACAACCAAACACTGACATGGTATGACTTCAATAACCAGGGTTATTTCCACTCCTCTTAGCCCAGGATGCTATGCTCCAGACCTGCAACATTTAACACAAAATCATAGAATGGTACGGGTTGAAAAGGACCTTAGAGATCATCTTGTGCCAACCCCCCCTGCCATGGGAAGGGACACTTTCCAGCAGACCAAGTTGCTCAGAGCTCCATCCAGCCTGGCCGTGAACACTCCCAGGGATGGGGCATCCACAGCTTCTCTGAGAAACCTGTCCCAGTGTCTCACCACCCTCACAGTAAAGAATTTTTTCTAATATCTAATCTAAACCTACTCTCTTTCACTTTGAAGCCATTCCCCCTTGTCCTATCACCACATGCCCTTGTAAAACATTTCTCTCCATCTTTCCTGTTGGCTCCCTTCATGTACTGGAAGGCCACAACTGGGTCACCCCGAAGCCTTCTCTTCTCCAGGCTGAGCAATCCCAACTGTCTCAGGCTTTCCTCATGGGAGAGGTGATCCATCCCTCTAACCATTTTTGTGGCCTCTGCTGGACTTGCTCCAACAGGTCAATGTTCTTCCTCTGCTGGGGGCCCCAGAGCTGGGTGCAGCACTTATGAGTGTGAATATAAGATTCTTAGGTTATTCTTAGGGTGATATAACTTCATTTGGTACAGAATTTTAATATTTCTCTTACATCATAACCATTTAGGTCGGAAAGATGTCTAAAATCAAGTTCAACCGTTCACTCAGCCTGGCCAACTCCACCACATAACCATGCCCCTACGTGCCATATCTATAGATCTTTCAAACATTTCCAGGGACAATGGTTCTAACATTTCTGTGGGCAGTCTGTTTCAGTGCTTGATAACATTTTCTGTGGAAAGATTTTTTCCCAGTATCCAAACGAAATCTTCCCTGGTGCAACACACAACCATCTCCTCTTGTCCTGCCACTTGCTACCTGGGAGAAGAGACCGACCCCCACCTCTCCACAACCTCCTCTCAAGGAGCTGTAGAGAGCAATAAGGTCTCCCCTGAGCCTCCTCTTCCCCACGTTAAACACCCCCAGCTCCCTCAGCTGCTCCTCATCAGACTTGTGCTCCAGACCCCTCCTCAGCCCTTCTCTGGACTCGCTCTAGCCGCTCTATGTCTTTCTCACAGTAAGGGCTCAAAATTGGACACTTATTCAAGGCACAGCCTCACCAGTGCTGAGTAAAGGGTGATGATCATTTCCCTAATCCTGCTGTACCATTGTTTCACATCCACATGTCTTTAAAGTCATCAGATGACCTTGAAGTTGGGTAGAGGACAACTTCAATGCCCTTATAAAACAAGAAATCTCTGTAGGTACAAATAAAATGACAACTTGTGATACCACTGCAGAGAAGCTGGAAAGAGGTGGAAATGAGAGAATTCCCTCACAATCCAGAGAAAATGTCTGAGAGAAGAAAAATTAGGTGCTGTAAATAGCAAAATCTGAAATTTAGTTTTAAGGCTTTTTGTGAGCAACATGTCAGACAAATAAGTCATGTTCAGCATTGCCAAGGTTACTAAAACGCTCTATGATCTGCTGGCTTACCATCTTGTTATATAATCTAAAATTACTTGGGTGACCTGCTCATGCAAACACATCTTTCTCCTGACATTTAAGTGACAGGAAAGACGGTAGTAGATGACTGGTTATATCAGGAGAGATACTGAAGTATTAATATAGGGCTCTGCTGAAATTTATGTGGGATGCAGTGTGTAACCACATTCAGGAATACTGAATTCGAACTGGGATGGGCAGAGAAGGACTCCTAATATTACCAAGGGAACCTAACATACTAGAGGAGAAAAAAATATTAGAGTGTCACTGTTCCTACTAAGTCTGCCAGACAGTAAAAAACTAACAAGGAATAAAAATACCTAAGAGACAATGTGGGGCCCATGTGAGGCCAAGCACTGGGACAGCTACCTGCCCTTGTCAGTAGCTAAGGTGCGTTGCCATTTCATTGTGGAGAACTAAGTTGCTCAGGTGCAATCCAGAGGTAGACAGAGAGACACCAAAAGCCTCTGAGACTAATCCACTAAGAGAACTCAAACTGCACTGAGTAGAGCTGAGAGCAGGAGGAATGGACCTCCTGCAGTGGAGCCTGGAGTCACACAACTGACTGATAAGGTGGAAACACAAATCCTAGGCATTTTTTCACCAAAGATGGTATAAATGATATCCTTATGTCTTCTGAGAGTGGTGAAACCACTCTGTGATAATTCAGTGGTGGGGAGAATACCTTGTTTTAGCTGATGAGCAACCACCTTGCAATCAGCAGACGTGCCTGTTTCAGAAACAGCATATATTTTTCAACCAGAAAGGTCATTACATTAAATACACCCACAGGCACTGGAAATAGATAAAAGAATCCAGTACTGTTCTGCCACAGCCCTATTAAATTGGCTAAAAAATCAGAATCCTTTTGGATTCAGATATCATACATTTGTTTTTTGCACAGTGGCCCATCTTCAGCAGAGTATAGTCCCATGAAGGTTTCAGACCACATTGGTGGAAAAACATTCCTAGAGGATAAGAGCTGCAGCACCTCTCTCACGCAGATGAAAGTCTTGGTCCCAGACTTGCTTCTTTCTCACAAGGGTTCTAGCCAGAAGACAAGACACAAAATTCAGCTGCAGATGCTTCTTTCTCTTCTTTCTAGGTCAGCCATGTTCCCTCAGAAAACACGGGGTTTGTGGCCCAGTATTTGGCCTGGAGAAATGAATGGAGAAAGGTCGTTTTGTTCCACTCATCCACAAAGAGCCCAAGATAACGTCCTGAGACAGCTTTTTCTGATCTGAGACACAGTGAGCCAGCCTGCGGAGGATCCTGAACACAGGTTAGAGAGAGCTTCAGTCAGTCTGGCATGCAAAACACCCACGTCCCTTAGGGAGGTATGCTGGGGTCTCAGCAAGGCAGCTGTAATGTGTTGTCTGAATAATGACAGCTATTAACATGAAAACAAATAAATACAAACTGGATGTGAATAAATGCAGCATGTAAATAGAGGGAAATGTAAACATCATTATGAAGGTGAATAAGATTTCAGAATGACATTATGGAAGTATTAGGGGGAAGAAAAAGGTAATTGATTAAGGACAGGAACCAACACATGGAAACAGGAATATTGGTCACACTGGCCCAAAGATTTCATTGTTCCTTACTGGACACTGCTTTTTCCATGGTTCTGCTCTTTTTATGCTCTGTATCAGAGGGAACTTTCACCCCTCTGATTACATCTCCCCTCTCATTCTTTCTAGATGGACACAGACTGTTGAAAGTGGAAGGCAGATTTTTGCACTATTCACTTCTTCATTCAAATTACCTTTAAGCTCATTGAAAACTGAGGTCTAAATAAAGGTGGAATACAGCCTGAAGAATTGTAATAAAAATGCCTAAGGGCTTCTGCAAGATGTTAATTAACCCGGTTCATATGGAGAAGATGGTTGATAACTCAGTGAATCTTTGAGCCATTTCAACTGTACAAGAAATTAACTGTTTTACATACCATACTCTGTAGAAATCCCCCACTGGATTTCACAATCTAATGTTTATAAAAAAAGGCAATACATATTCTTAGCACATAAGCAATAAATAGGAAATGCTCTTATGGGATGCACGTTAGTTCCCACAATAAAAGAACACAAATCAAACCCAGAAGCTGAAGAGCAGATGAGCGAATGATTATTTTGGGCCTCTAATGAAATGATATTGTGAAAGGCATTAGACAGATTGATTAAAGCTCAGCTGACTGACAAAACTGCCCACGCTGTACACCATTATAATGAATCTACTTAAACTATTTCCTTGAGAGTGTGCACTGGTGTGTGCATCCCTGTGCACACATGCCTTTGTGCTTCACAACAAATTATTCATTGCTGTTTCTTTGTAGTGCAAAAAACAGTCTAACTTGTACAAATCTATGCTTTAGAATTAGCTATGAATACACTCTCTGGGTAGGATTCCTGCAAGGATTCAATTTCAGTATATCTGACAGTCATTTCAATTAACACATTTATCAGCATATTTACAACATGCAGCGTGAAATAAAGATCCTGTTAAAGAAAGAAGCAAGCTGAATCAAGCCTCTCAGATTAAAAACCACTCAAAATTAAATCATTACCACAAGTTAATATTGAAGCTAAAAGCACAGTAAGAATAGATATTAAGACTGGATATTTATACCATTAAGGAGGGTATTCAGAGAAAAAATATCAGGATTAAAAAGAAAGTAAGATCAAGATCTTTTGCTATGTAAATGTTATTTGTTCCATTTGCTTATCAGAACTCTGCCAACAGCCATTAGTGATGGATCTGACATGCAGTCTTAGAATCTGTAAATTTCAGGTATACCTTGAGATCAAGGTTTGGAAATGGTTCCTGGAAACAAAGACCTGCATGTGGAACAATTAAAGGCAACAGCTCAGGCTGAAGAGTGGCTGACAAGGAATCACCCCTGCAGAAGAGATCTGGGGTGCTGAGGGACAAGCAGTTGAACATGGGTTGTGCCAAACAGCTTTATAGTGACAAATGCCAACTGCACAAAGGGCTGTGTTGGCAAAAACACAGCTGAGAGTGTGAGCAAGTGGATTTCCCCCTCTGCTTTCCGCTTGTGAAGAGAACACATTCAGACTATGGTGTTCAGTTTGGGCTTCACAGGATAACAAAGTCATCCATGAGCTAAAGGAAGCTCTTCACTTGGGTGGTTAGGGACCAAAACGTGATGGACAAGATGAGGCTTCAGAAGCCAAGCTTGTTTAGCTGCAAAAAAAAAAAGGCTAAGGAGAATAATGTTAGAATTTTCAACTACCCAAAGAGAGTTTTAAAAAAGAGATGAAGCCAGACTAAGAGCTGGCAGATACAGGGTACATCAAATGGAAACTAGAAAGACCAGTTAGCTATAAGGGAAAAGTTCTTCATAGTGAGGGTGGACAAACATTACAACAGAGACCCAAGACAGGCTGTGCAGCCTCCATCCTTGGAGATATTCAAAGCAAGGCAGTACAAAGGCCTTGAGGGAGCTGATCCAACACTGATGCCACCCTGCTTTGCCCTTTGGAGATCCCTGTCAATCATATCTTTGTAAGATTTTAGAGAAGAATAGAAATGAGGTGTAGGGAGAAAAACAGAAATGTCACTGCACAAAATGAGATTCAATAATCAAGGAATATGTAAGGCAGACAGAAAAGAAATGCCTAAGTTGAATACTAAGCCAGGCCTAAAGAATTGTCATCTGGTTATAATAGGCTTAACAAAGACAAACTTCATCTCTCTTTTGAAATCAAAGCCCTGCAGGCTTCTTGTAGGAGGTAATTGAAGACAAGAATAACCTTGAGCTCTAGTCACACTGTACTTATTCATTGCTTATTTAAGACATAGCAACCTATTGTGTATTGCTGCAATTTGTATAGCTAATTATATAGAACTCCAGTTACACATTGTGTCTAATTGCTGGAATATACATCCTCTGAAGCCATTAGAAGTGCTACCACTGATTCATTTGAAGAGTCTAATTTAGCCAGCTGAATTATCTGACTCATCTTAGTAGGCTCATCTCAGCAGGCTTTTCTAATGTTGCCCTTTGGAGGAGCTTGTCTCTGTACAGAGAGCCTGGGGAGACCAACTGGAGGGACATGCTCAGTGCTCTGGGAATGCTGCCCTTTCTGTCCTCCTTGATAAAGGAGGGATGGTAATAATTGCATACCTTCACATTTGATGTGAGAATCAGTTGATGTCAGAGCAATTTAACAACTGAAATACTAAAAAATCTATTCCATTTGCCAGAGTATAAAAACGACCTTGTTGAGAGATTGGAAGGATGAATTGGAGGAAGGGTTGCTGGCCACTAAAACGCCAGATATTCAACAATATCAATTAATATGATGTTTTCAGGGCTGTCTGAATACTCTGGCAGTAAAACAGTGTTTAAAGGAGGTCCAGTTAATTAGGGTTTGCAGAAACCAGAAGATAGGCAAAAACTCTAAAATAAATATTGAACGAAGCAAGCAAATCAGTAGTAGGATGGCTTCAATGAATAAGGGAGTGTGCCGAGTTTTCTTGTCTGTGATTTGTGGCCATTGAGTGGTTACACAGGTACTCAGGGGGCTTATGAGGCATAAAATGTTTGAAGAAGCACATAAAATACAAATTCTAGAATATTCAAGGCACAGCAATGTTTCTGAGGTCAAATACAGCTGTTGCAGCTGAGTTATATATTCTATACAATAATATACTCTATGTTCTTACAGATATTCTGTATATTCTACTCAAATAGAATTGTTGCTGTACCTTTATGGTAAATGAATAGGGCAGGAGAAGAGCCACAAATATTTCATTTCTAGAATAGAATCACCACTTTGGAGAACAAATGAGAAATATGGAGAAGAAAGAGTTACAGATGGGGAAAAAGGTATGAGAGAATTGGATATGAGGTATATGGGAATTGGATAAAAGGTATGAGAGATGGATGAGAATCATGGAAGATACAGCTGATGATGCCAAAGAGAGCAGAGGGTGGAGTGCTAGTTTGGAACAGGTCATTCTGGTTAGTGCTGTGTCAAAGGAGCTGAAGGAAGGGATTAGGAAGGGTCTGGCATCATCAAAGTCTGACTCTAAGTACTGCATTTAGCATGTGCAGGGTTGAAAGCAACGGGTTTGATAAATTAAAACAAAACTAGGCCTATATTTTTAGAAAAAATATGCCCTCTGAGTGGAGAAGGAGCGTGAAGGAGGGAATGAGAACAGGATGAAAGGCAGGCAATAGGTTGGGATGCTGATCATAACCAAAGCAGCAGAGGTCACATAAAGTGAGATTCCTGAAGGAAGGAATTGTTGCTTATATTTTATCTGATATACAATATCTGGTCTGGAGAGCAACCAGTGAAATCTCATGTGGAGAGCAAAGCGGAAAAGAGGGCTTAAGAAATGACCTTGCCTCCAGGAATGTGTGATATACTTCATATGAATGAACCTCAGTAGGCTTCAGCAGAGAAGTAAGGTGAGGATAAGCACTACAAGAAGGGAACTCAGAGCTGAAGAAGGAAACCTCTGCAGGACCCTATTGAAATTACTGCTGGGACAGCTGTGCTGGAGCCACCTCGCTCTGTGAGACCTCCATGAATGACCTGGCCTGTCCTGTGCTCTGGGCAGTGCCAAAGACCAGATCCTGCTCCCACGGCTGAGGCCACTGAGCTGTGTCTCTTTATCTGAGGGGATATTACGCAGCTGGGGACAGTCTCATGGCTTGTTGTAAGTGTTTCCTCCAGGCTTTCAAAACACTGTAGCCACATCAGCGCTCAGCAGAGATGGACCTTATTCTACCTGAAGCCATGCAACTTTGGCACAGACAAGCCAGATGGTCAAAATGATTAATATTTTCCACTTATCACTCACCCTTCAAGCTCTCTTGAATTTCTTCTGGTGTCTGGACAGCCTGCTTCGCTAGGTCATGCTCTAAGACAGTCAAGCACATTTCCAGATGCAGACAATAAAAAACCCACCTATACTACACAGAAAAAGGTTTCTAAATGGTTCAGACTGCAGCAGTCTAAAGATTGTTTTGCCAATTTTGTGTTGGTTCTGGCAAAATGTGTCTTCCATTAACTAACTTTGTTACGGTCTATTCAGATCCCTGCATCTGCTTAAGGTCTCAGCACCATGGTTGCCAACTTCAGCAACACGTCAGCATTTGTCAAGACAAGAGAGCTTTTGCAAAGGCATCTCTGTGCAGACTGAAATGGGGTGTTATTCATCTCTTTAAATTAGGTTGTCTCTGTTGGCTGCATTCCTGTTACAGTCGCTGGAGATCTGGTCAATACAGCCATGAGGCATCAGTCAGTTTATTCTAAAGCAGACACTCACATTTAGGTCAGATGAATCATGCCCCAGGTATTATGGATAGTATTGACTGGCTCTCCACAAACAGCTGAATTCCACGTAACTGCCTCAAAGGTAAGCACTTACATTTTAGAAATGTCGAGTTAGAAAACAGCAACTCACTAATCCCCCTAATAGTCACTCGGGGATCAGAGTGATAACCCAGGTCTTGGGAGGTTCACATAAATTCCCACCAGGAAGGATGAACTCACAGCTATACAAATGCTCTGAGAGCATCGTTTCAGTCCTGACCTCACCACAAACGGCATCTGCCACCTCCTCTGTGACCAAGACACTTTGTTTCTCTACACTTTTGCCTCTTGCATGGACACAGTGACATTCCACTTCCCACAGTGACAGACTGGGAGCTCCTACTGCATCTTACAGGGCTTAGCATGTGCAATCTAGTATTTTATTTCAAACCTCCAGTTGCTACTGTGATACGAGTAAATAATGGAGAGGATGCAACAGCTAGTCAGGAGAGCTTTCAGTCCCAAGAATGAGTGCACTTTTAACTAAGAAAAGTATGTTTTCATATTGGATTTCGTTCTCTTTTTTGTGTGCATTATTGTTATTGCTGCCGAGACAAGTGCTTTATTTCAATGTTTCCTCTTGTTTAAAAAGAAGAAAGCTTAACCCTTGCCCTTTCAAGAGTAAAAGTAACCCTACAGGGTATATAATAAATATTTAAAATGGATAAATTGAAGGAGGAAGGGGGAAAAAATCATGTCACAGAAGGATAGCAAGGATTTTATTTCAGGGTAGTGACAGCTTCTGTTGTCTCTGTCATGAAATAACTCTGAACTCAGGAAAGCTGCTGCATGCAAACGAAGGCAAACAAAATATAGGTGTCCACATGATGTGCATCATTGTCATCCAAGTGGCAGGTGGGTCCCCCCAGCACAGAGGCCAGGCAGTGGATGCTGAGTGCTCCCACATTAGGGGTGGTCCCATGAGGACAAGGTTAAGACTGGTTAAAAGCACAGCAGGGAGAGCCTTGCACTGCACCTTCCTTCACTGTCATAAGTTTGGATTGGATTTCCTCCCTCAGTGCTGTCAGGCCACTACGCTCCTCCAGCGGTGGAATTTATTTTATCCCTGTTCTAAATCATGAGAGAGGAATTGTATGCTGATGAGGTGATAAGCTGTCACCATCCTACCAGGCAGCTACTCCACACCTGTCTTGAAATCAAATGCTAGTCCTGAGCACCGTTTGCAGCAGAGACATGGAATGCCAATCTGGGCAGGAGAGACCGTCCTTCCAGAGGCCCTGCTTTTCACCTTTGCCTCTCAAAAAAAAAAAAAAAAAGCAGCAGATTGACTGCGGTTTCCTTGTGCACTCCTGGTTTCCAGGGGAGTCACTTCAAGTCATTATCCAGGTACATTTTTATTTAGGGAAACTGAGACACAGTACATTGAGCATTTTATTCATCTTTCATTGGGAGTCTGGCAGAGTAAGGCACTGGTCCTGGCCCTCCAAAGCCGTGCTAGCACCCTGGCCATGGACCACCCTTCTGTATCACAGGGATCCAGTCAGACTCATGGTTGTTCTCTTCTCAGAACGACATCAATGCCTACCCTGCTGGAAAGAGCTTATGGTTTTGCACCTCAGCTTTTCCACATTCTGAAATGCCATTGACTCCACAGCCATGACTTTCTATATTCCCTTAAGCTCAGTAAGACAAGAAATAACAAAGCAGCAAAAGACCAGTGTAACATAGAAGTGATTCCTCCCAATGCAGAGTGCAGAGTATGTGTTTTAATTACTCTTCTGATCTGGTAATGGTGTAAATCACTAGCAAGCTACAAAGCGATGATGACTGTATTAAAAAAAAAACCCAAACTGGTTAGCTAATAAAAATAGAACACATTTCTGAGGAGGATCTTCTCAAATGCTACTCATTGAAATGGTTTTTGTCCTCTAATTGTGCTGAAAAACATCTAAATCTAAACCCATTTTACATACTTAAGAATGGCTGAAATAAAAATTTCTTTTACTAACAAATTATCAAGTAATATTAAAATGTCGTTATCACATTTATCTGTTTACCAGCTGGAGTCCTAATTGAAATTTGTTCAGAACTCATAATAGCATTAGGTCATGTTATGCTTACAACATTTAGCAATGATTACATCTGTGACTTTTGTTTTTAATTAGCTTTTTTCAGTTATCAGGGAGAGATGGAACCTTTCAAGATCATAAGTCACTTTTGATTACAATGGAAAGAGAACAAACCAAGTCATCTTACAGAAGAATGTGCAACTGTATAATTTACAATCCTGACTCTGGGTCTGTTAGATTTGACTGTATTTTGATTTCCTTCCACTCATCAGTTATGTTAATTGGTTCTTGATGCCAATGAGGTGTGCTGGCATTTGCACATTTGGGGATTTAAAATAACTTTTTTCAAAATAGAGATGAGTGTGTATTATCTCTTACTTTCCCGCTGGCAGTACAGAAGGATCGCTTTTAACGCAAAGTACTGAAAAACAGGCCACTTTGTATCAGCCGTGCAGCTGAACATAGCCAGAGGTGAATTTTAAAGGGGGTCTCAAATGCAGCTGTAGCTGTGATTCAGAAAAGTGTTTCATCACGTGCCTTCATCATTCATCCCAGCCAGCAAATACACACATGGTCACTTACCTGCTTTAGCTTAAACATCTTGCTGAGTCTCATCCTACGGAAAGGGCAAGCCGTGGCAAGCAGCAGGCCCAAAGCAGGACTTCACGTGCCCTCATCAGTGGGACTGACACCAACTGCTAGTTAGTCATGAACTGACTCCAGCAGGTCCCTGGACTAGAAGTGCCCTGGCTGCCCTCTTTCTTCAAACTCTTGCTTAGCTTGTTGTAAAGAGCCATGCTTGGAAGAGCAGAAAAATAACTCCATGAGTCAAAACAGGGACTAATCAGCCTTAATCTGCTGGAATGAGTAACTGAGAGAGATTGAGCAGCCCCACTCACTCTTCTGTGAACTCTGGGAGCCTGGAGGCATCCATGGCCCAACAAATCTCCCACAGACACAGGCTCACCATTCTGTGCCACTTCTGTGCTCTTAAACAACACACAGCAGAAGAGAGAACCTGAACACGGGCAGCCATGGGAATTTGGTGGCACTGTTTGCTGGGCAAGTGCTTATGATGATGAATTTAATAGGGTTGGTAGGCTATGGGAAAATGTCATATACGATTAAT
>VZRS01012610.1:12686-32156 GCA_013398055.1 Ifrita kowaldi
TTTTTTTTTAAGAGACCCCTGAGAAGGCAGCGAGGTGCCGTCCTCTCCGCCGGGTCTATCTGTAATTGAATCTAGGTCAGTTATTCTAAAGCATGGGAGAGGCTGATTCCCTCTTTCCGACATCAGCCCGGAATTTGGGAGGCGGGGGGTGGGGGGGAAAGGAGGAGAGGGGGGTCTTGCAATTTCATTTAAAATGTAATGGTGGATGAACCGATAAGCAAATAGGGGGGAAAAAAAGGCTCTGCTTAAAAGAAAAAAAAAAAAAGGCATGCTTTTAATATGCTTCCAGATGGGGGGAAAATGATTTACATGGGAGTTTATTTCCTCTTTGCTGATATGAAAGAATTACAGATACAAAACCCACTGATCTATAGAATAAAAAAAAAAGAAAAGAAATGTTATTTTCCTGTAAAGGTATCAGTTCATTTATATTCATTTAACCATCCATCCATCAATTCACTTTCTCACTCCCTGCACATTCTCTCTGCCTCTGGTAAACCTACCCCACCAATATACTTTTCTGGAATATACAATGAAGTTTCCTTAAAAAAAAGAAATGATATGAGATTCAGCTGGAGTAGGTAAAGCGAAGTTTTCCTTCTCCTCTCCCCAGCTCCTCTTTTATGTTCCAGACTTTGAGTAAATTAGCAATGTGCAAAAGAAAATGGTTTAGTTGGGGGGAAAAAAAGTCTGTGTATATCTATAAATAATATATGCAGTACTGGTGTTGTAGCTGTGTCTATATGTGGATATATAATATACAGAGAGCAGGGTTTGTGTGCTCAACATGTATGTGCTGCGTCCCTGTGCTTGTGTGATACCAACAGCTCATCCTCTGCCTCTGAAATAAAATACACACATTTTGTACAGCTATTTACAGCATTCATATATCCACGGCCCCAGATTTAACCATCCACCCAGCCTGCGTATGCTGCAGATATGCACAATATATACGACACCCGAGCCCATGCAGAGGCTCTGAATTGGAGCAGAACAGCTGGATTTAAATATAAAATATTTCCCTAAATTGTCAGCACACGTCCTTTGGGAGGGCTGGGGCACCCATGGTGCTGTATGGTGGGTGCCCGTATTTTGGGTGCTCTCTGGAGCAAGCTCGGCCACGCACAAAGCACAGGGCACGGCTCAGCCCGGCGGCCTCCGACCTCCCAAATCCGAGGGTCCGTGTTTGTTTGCATTTTGGATGGTGCCCGGAGCTGAGCTCCAAATTCCCTTGCAGGAGAGTGGCCGAAGAGCAAACCTAAACCTCTGCCCCGACCCCTCCAAGTACCAAACCAACCCCACCTGGGCGAGCTCTTCCCGTGGCTCTGCCTCGCCGGGCGTGAGGTGGGGACAGAGGTGACTTCCTTCTCCCTGTGCTCTCGGCATGACGGCCCTTCCTCCCAGGAATGGCTCCGGGGAGGATGAGCCGTGCGCCCAAAGACAGAGGCTGCCAAACCATCCGTCATTTCCCGGCCACCTTGGCCGAGGCTGGGAGTGGAGGGGTGTGGAAAAACTTCTTTTTCTGCTTTAAATGCAGTGGCAAGAGCTGTGTAAGAAGTTGCTTTTTTCTTGTTAAAAGCAGGTAAATAGAGAGACAGCCAGATTTGGAAATGCCTCTCTCTCTATATATATATATAGATAAAAATATAGGTCTTTATCTCCAGCCAGATACGGATATAGATCCGCACAGAATTTTCCTGGCGGCTGCTGTTAAAGAGCTCCAGCCGGCGCTCGGGGGCTCCTCGCCAGCCTTTCCCAAAACTCCCTGTGTGAGTAAAGGCACGGGGTGATCCCCCCCAGCTCAAACAGGCTGGTGGCACCGCAGAGCCCAGCGCCTCGTGGGTGCCTGCCCTGCGCAGAGCCCACGCACCCGCGCTCCACATCAAAGGCTGGGGTTCCCAGCTCCGCGTTGGAAGTGACACCTGCAGATGTTCCCCTGCCTCGTGTTTCCAACCCGGACCTGAACAAATACATAATCATATCACATAGCATAATTAATAGTGCTATCATCATGAAGGACTCTTAAAGGGAAGGCTGTTGAAAGCGAGTTCCTGAAGATAATCCTTTTAAAAGGCTTCCTTAAAATGCAGCCACTAGCCGGAATAAGGCAGGTTTAGTTCCAACATCTTAATACCTCTGCAGAGCAGAGTTTTAGATCTTGTTAATGTCTTTCCTTTAGTAGTGGCTTGACTTGTGATTTGGGACTTGCACCTTTTGGAGGATCTCGCTGCTGTTGTGGTTCTCAACGGAGAAGGTCCTTGAGGAGGCCCAGCCTGGCTCCCCACTCCATTGACCTGGCAGGGACTCACAACCTCGTTCCTGCCAGAATTCCAATGTGGTCCCATCCTGTCTGGGCTGGTGTCCTGCACTTGTGTCTGATGACCCATCTGAACAATTTTCAGGGTGCTGCTTAATTTGTTTTTTTTTCTGATTCTGGATGACACCCCAGCTCCTGGCCCACAGGGAATGGGGTTCAGCTGCTCCCCAGCTCTTTCCTTAGCGGTGTCTCCCGACTCCTTCACTGTGCTCAGAGAATTCCTGCGTGGCGTTGGTGCCAGGGCTGGTGAGTAAATCGCTTTATTTTGGCTTTCCCAAATGATGTCTGTGAAATGAGCACAGCCACACAGTGATCTGCGTGTCCAGGGGATAAATGGGCGCCAGTGGGCTCTGCCTGGTGCTCCCCTCCACCCTTCTTCCTCAGCCTCCCATCCCAGGAGCTCTTCCCAGGGTTATTTTGCATCCTCACATTTCTCAGGCTCTGCATGGAGAGGGCAAAGCTTGAGGAACTGGGGCCACCAAGTGGAGCAGACCCCTGGTAGGAGACCCTGGGAGCAGCCAGGTCCTGCCTTTTGCTGTCACTGCTTTTCTGGAGCTCCAAGCCAGGATCCACTCCCTTGGTTTTCAGTAGAAAAAGTTAAGATTTGTGAAAAATGTCATCAAATTGGTGTGGAAATAAGTGAGGGCTTCTGGAGTAAGGGATGACGGACACATCCTCCCAACAGCAATAATTAAAAATTCAAAATAAAAATGAAATTCAGTTAGATCAGATACTTTTTACTCCTTTGTCTTACAGCTGTGGACAATTGTTCACTCTATCCCAGTGCAAATTTCTTGGTTGGTGGCAGGTTTGGTGTCCGATCTCTCTAACCCCACAAGGCCTCTGGAAAACCAGGGATCTCCATTCCCAGAGAAGTGCTGACCAAGCTGTCGAGTTGTGGTGCTGTGCATTGGGAAAACCAGTCTGAAGGCAACCAGAGCTTTTTGCTGTGCTCTGGCTGTTGTCCTCTCTCTCGGAGGGTGGCACTGCTGCTGTTTGCCCGGTGTGTCAGAGCTGGTGTCACCAGAGCTCAGCCCCTCCCTGCAAATGACAATGGCAAAACCTTTTGGGTGTCCCAGGAGAGCGGGGTCAGGTCGCTGGTGGCTCAAATATTTTCAGCTCTTTTGGCTTTGAAATAAGCGCGTGAGGCAGAAAATGCGCTGCTGCCACTCGCCACCCGCGAGGCTCCGGGGGTGGCACCGGCGCCGCTCGGCCAGCGGGGATGGGGAGGCTGAGGGCAGCCACAGGGGCTGCCACCTCTCTCTGAGGACACCCGGGTGGCACTGGGGGTAGCGCCCATCGCCGGTGCTGGTGACGAGCTCGGGTCTCGTATCGCCCGTCGGTGACGCGCTCCGTGGCGGTGGCCCCGTGGGCCAGGGTCCCCTTCCCTGACAAAGCTTTACAAACCAAACCCGCTCTGGTTTGAACGATGTCCCTGCTCCCTGCTTGCCCAAGTTTTATTTTTCCCGGTTTATCTTTTGGTTGCCACATCCAGGTTTTCTTCCTTAGCGAGGTGAGAGCCCTCTGATTTAGAGTATTTAATTGCTTCTAATTTCTCCAAATTTCCGTGTAGGCATTTTAATGTTTGCCTCCTTCCTTCCCTGCCAGCTGTTAGCGTGAGTCAGTTTTTTTCCTGACATAGACAAGGGTTTTTCCCCTCTCCTTCTACTCCTTCCAGCCCTACTTACATGGGAATTCCCCCAGCAGGCACTGAAAGAAGAAAGGGAATTAGATCTTTATCAGAGCCTTACTTTCACCCAAGATCTCCTTAGACCAGGGAGTTAAATAGAGGCCAAGAGAAGCCAAACAAATGCTTTCTCTCCTACCTAGAAATAACCCTCCTGCAGCCAAAAGTATTCCCTCTCCTCGTCTGGATGCAAACCAGGAGCTGGTGTGACTGTGTGTCCTTCTCTCAGTGTCAGTCCCCTGTCATGGCTGGATTTCACGGGTTCTCTCTTTGCCCACAGAGTGCCAGGCAAGACAAGAACTACATTTCTAGCAGAAAAAATAATAATAAAAAAAAATAGAAAAATAGAGAAAAAGAAAATTAAATCCCAGTGTTGCTTCAAATCCCTGCCAACTTTCCAGGCCTTCGTCACTCAGCCAAAAATAAGGCCAGAAACCCATTTTTCTTCATTTGCAGGTCACCTTGAAGGGTAGATGAGGAGCTCTTTCAATAGCATTTCTTTCAAGGGGATTTCAGCGAGAAAAGTAGTAATGATTGAAATTCCCTGTTTCCTTCCAGATCCTCAGGTTTTCCTGGAGGATATAACAACACCTGGGCAACTCCCCACCATGGATTTTCGCTCTGTTGCGGTGACATTGCCTGACTCGAGGGACTACCGAGGTTTGGCACAAACATGCTTTAATATTATTTTTTAATCACCCCTTGGCCTCCCAGCCCACACATTCCTGTTCAAATAGCAGCAGGGCTGGAGGAGATGCCTACAGAAAAATGGGAGAGTGTCTGCTTCCCACTCAAATGCAGCTCCTCCGTGAGATCTCCGTGATGTCCTGGTGAAAAGCACCTTCCGAGCCGAGCAGGCAAGCACCAAAAACCACGGAAAGGAGGTGCAAATTAGAATAGTGAGGAGAAGAGGCGCCCTGATGCCTTCTCTCCTGGGGACAGGACGATGGGTAGGTGCTTGGTGGCATCAGGGTGTTTCTCTCTGCTCCCAGCCTGGGTGGATCCTTCCCTGTCAGAGTGGAGCCGAGTGAGGACAGGGCCCCACAGGTCCCTTCTCTTGCTGAGGCATTGGGAACAGAAGGTCAAATTGTCCTGGTGCTTTAGTTCAGTCCAAGTGCTTTTCCCAACCTCAACTGATAAGTGATGAGCAAACCTTCCCCTCCACGTGTACCCATGCATATGGATAGACACAGAAACACACACACACACGTGTGTGTATATAAATAGATCCCTTTAAATTTAAATAGATTTATGCCCAAGGACAGGAGGGTGGGTATGAGGTCATTACAAAGAAAGAAGGTGTAACACATCCATATGTTCTGTTGTGGGGATTAAATCTATAGCAGGTTGCATGCGGTGCTAATACTCCTATTAATTTCTATTTTTCATTGTTGTTTGCGCATTTGTCAGGCTCCGATGAAGGGATAATGAAGCGAGCGGATGTTAACTGCAAATTAATCAGCCCTGTCTTGGAGTGTAACACAGGTTCCTGTTTGCTTCCCCTCTTCACCCAGGGACGATAACACGCTTTTTACATCCCCACCAGGAAAACCTCCTGGATGCTGCGACGGAGCAGAGAAAGAAAGAAAAAAGAAGAATGAGAGGCACCCTGGCTGAGAAACTTTCAATTCCCCTTGAAACTGCTGAGTTTGAATTGTAAGAAAGCTGAGGAAGCTGAGGTCATGCTAATTTTGCAAGAGGAGCTTGTTGGAAACGCCGTGTTGGCCACGGGCAGGTTGGACCTTTTGTTGTGTTTAACTCCTGAAGTGTCAGATCCTTTTGAGGGTTTATTTTTTTAGCGGGGGTGTGTCCCTGTCCATGGCAGGGGATTGGAATGAGATGATCTTTAAGGTCCCTTCCAACCCAAGCCATTCTGTGATTCCCTGACTCGCTGATTGACTGGTGCTCTGTGTGAGGGACGGATGTATTTACAAATATTGGGATTTTTTATCGCAAATTGTCTTGCTTTACTTTGGAGCTTGGTGTCTGTGAGCCTGGTCCGGTTGTGGTGTCTGGTGTGAGGCAGGAGGCTCCCTTGTGCTGGGATGAATGGCAACAGAGCCGGAGAAATCCCAGTTCCCCGGGTCCCTTGGGAGAGACCGGAGCGGGAACTGAGGCAGAGTCCGTGACCACCCCAGGAATGCATCCCCTCATGGATACCCACTGGGGGTACCCTGCCAGCATCCCTTGGGCAAACACTGGTGTTTTGAGCACCTGCTTTTGGCACTTTGGACTTGGAGCCAGGCAAACACGGGAATTTCTGCTCGGGTGTTGCGTTTCTGATGAATTGAGTTCGGTTCTATGCGGAGAGGCCGGTGGACTTCAATGACCTGGCCTCATTTTGTGCTCGAGAAAGGAAACAAGAGCAGGTTTTGGATTGATCATTAATTGCTCACCCTTGTGATGATCACTTGGTGCTGGTTCTGGCGCCGACTTAGGTTTCCTTCTGGAAGACTTCCTTCCCCTTCCCCGTATTGCAGGATGCAGGTCTTTGCAGCCAAGTCCATCCCTGCTGTGGCAACCTGGGGAGCCTCCAGTTCCCTGCAGCAGCACCAGCACCCAGACCTGATCCTCATTTCTTGGATATTGATGTGCCACTGATGCCATGATGATTTTTTGCCTTTTCTTTTGAACGCCTTTTATACCTTTTTACAACTTCTGTATTCTTAGTGGTTTTAGCCTACATTCTTGGACTTGTTTGTTCAGCCAGGGGACTCAACATTTTAGGAGCTTCATAGTCAGGGATCAGAGTGCCCCAGAGCCCAAGGTCCTCTCCAGAACACATTTTGTAAACTGAGATAGAACCATCCAGGGGAAGGTTCCTTGGGGAGGGGGGCTCACTCAAAACTCTCATTGGGGAATCTTTGATAGAAATGCTAATTAGTAACACCTATAATGTGATACCAGATCTTTTGGGGGTGTGCACTGCGGCGTGCATGGAGCTGCATTCGACCTGGACATGGTGCACCTAAGGATCCTTAAAATAAACACCAAGGTAAAACCCCTTTTTCCCTTCTAACCGTGTCTGACTCCTGATTTTAAGACTGGAAAAAGGCATCACCACCCTGCCCAGCTCCCAGGGTGCTCAGATGGTGGCATCCATAGATCATTCACCTTTCCAGGGAAGGAAACACTTGGTCAGACTGAAATTACCACCAATAAATTCATGTAGCTGTAGCAGCTCTCCTCCTGCACAGGGCACACACCAGCCCCAAAAAATGGGTGTCTGCCTCATAAATACAGAGAACTTTCTGTGCTCCTGAAGATGGGCATTTCATGGACAAGTTCATGCTGCCCAGGGCAAGCAGCACTCTGGGCTCATGTCCAGGATAATTAGGGAATGCTGCAAGGTTTAAATGTGTTGCTGTTTATTGGAGAAGAGGCATTGTAGATGATTTGGGCATTCCTTAAAGGGATTTTTCCCAGCCTTTGTCCTTTCCTTTTATCACCTTCCTCATTCCAGTCCTTGGCACAGTCCTCTCTCTTTTATTGATCAAGCACTTGATCAGTTGATCAATTAATCACCTGATTGACCCAGAGTTTTTACATATCTGCCACAACTTTTTTTTTTTTTTTGTCTTCCCTACCTAGATTTATCACCAGTCCTTCCTTTTTGAAATGCAAGGTTTTGACAACAAAGTGTTCCCTGATCATTGTCCTCCTGCACATCTCCCAGGATATTGCCTCTCCTGTGGCCTCCGTGCTTTATTTGGAGGCACTGGGTGACAGCTTTCTGCAAAGATTTCCTGGAAAAGCAGCCAAACCTCACAGTCTACCCTGCATTTGGGGCAGAAAATCTCTGTTCAGACTCCATCCTCTGCACTGGGCTCATCGGGATTAAAACCAGAACTTTCTCCTTGTCTCTTCCCCTCTTTTTCTTCCCTTCTTCCTTTTGTCTTTCCCCTCCCAATGAGTGCAGAGAACACATTTTCTCACAAATGCTTAACCCCATGGATTTCAAAAGGGATGGATTTCGTTCCTCACCCACCATCTCCACTCTGGGCTCTCCAAGCTGAAACATCTCCATTCGTTTTGTGGGCCACGGGAAAAACAAAGCAGTGGAGAGGGACGTAGGTATCCTGGAATTCACTTCTCTGGTGGCACAGCGTTGACCCGTGGCCACTTCTGGGGCTCTTGCATAATGCTTTAAGCCTCGTGTTTCTTTTGCTTCATGCCCAGCCCAAGAATTCAGTTTTTAATAAGAAATCCCAGAAGTGTCTGTGAAGGATCTGGGCTCCCGTGTGGCACCGGCGCGGCGCAGACGTGGGAGCTCCCACGAGCTCCAGTGGTCTCATGGTCTCCATCTCCTGGGATTGATGAGGGTCCAGTGTAGTCCTTGCCTTCTCCTCTTGCAGAAGTGTGCAGTGGAGCTCAGAACTGCCTCTGCCTCTTCAGGCATCTTCTCCATGGCACCACATGCACGTGGCTGCTGCTTGGAGAGCCTCGGAGAAGCGGGAGAAAGGCTCTCAGCGGCGTAGGCAGGGATCTGGTTTCCTTTCCTTGCTGTTCCCATGGCGGGAGGAGCAGCACGCTTTGGGTGTTGCTTACCCTGCCTAAAGTCTCGAGAAAGCCACCTGTTAAACCTGACTCCACCTCTTTGTCCTCTGGGATTCAGCCCTACCTGGCTGCTTGTCTTTCACAGGTCCACACATCCTTGTGGTCTTGCAAGAGTTTGCCCAGAGAAGCTGTGGCTGCCCCATCCCTGGAAGTGTCCAAGGCCAGGTTGGACGCGGCTTGGAGCACCCTGGGACAGTCCAAGGTGTCCCTGCCCATGGCAGGGGGTGAAATGAGATGGTCACTAAGGTCCCTTCCACCCCAAACCACCCCTTGATCCTAACAGCAGAGATCTGTCTCTCCTTCCACGCCAGGGCTGGGATTTAAACGTGGTGATCAGATCTGTGCAAACTTCATTGGAGTTTAGGATCCTAAATCACACAAACTTGTCTAAAAATAAAATACAGGCTCTAAAACGTCTCCAAGCAGTTTAGTTCTTTTTTGTGGCAAGATGTGAGATATTTCTAAATGGAATCAGGAATGAAGGAAGCAGCCGGGCACATTTTAATTCTAATTTTTCCTATATATCAAGCGTTAAATTAACAAGTGAGGGAGAACCCTCCTGAAGAGCTATCTGTGGTTTAGACGGGCATATCAGGATAAAATTACTCTGGGCTTGCCTGTGGTTTGTCTGGATCCTCCAGGAGCAGCACCAGGAAAGAGCATAATTGTGCTGCTCTTCAAGGCTTTGGGTGTGGTGCTGCAGATCCTCCCCTCTCACTACGCCCGGATTCCTTGCTGGCGTTAGGGAACGATTGTCTGGAGATGATTGTCACCCAGGCAGGGGACAGAGCTCCTCAGAAGGTGAAAAAAGGGTGAAGGGCTCAGGAGAGAGACTTTTATTTGTAATCGTGAGGGTGGTTGGCTCAAATAACAGAATTAGAGGATCACAGAATGGTTTGGGTTGGAAAGGACCTTAAAGCCCACCTTGTTCCACCCCCTGCCATGGCCAGGGACACCTTCCACTGTCCCAGGCTGCTCCAAGCCCTGTCCAGCCTGGCCTTGGACACTTCCAGGGATCCAGGGGCAGCCACAGCTTCTCTGGGCACCCTGTGCCAGGGCCTCACCTCCCTCACAGGGAGGAATTTCTTGTGTCTCTCTGACCCAAATTTCCCCTCTTTCAGTTTGCTCCATCCCTCCTTGCCCTGTGGCTCCAGTTCCTGATGAAGAATCCCTCTCCAGCCTCTTTGTAGCCCCTTCAGATGCTGGAAGGGGTCTGAGGTCTCCACACTTTCTCCTCTCCAGGCTGAACAGCCCCAGCGTTTGTTGTTGGTCTCCAATGTTGGATGGAGAGAGTGTTTTGGTAGGGAAGTCTGATCTTCCCAGGAAATATTTGGCAGTCAGAGGGATGGTGTCTGCTTCTGAATGATCAGTGCAACACACAAATGATTTTAGCATCATCCTACAGATTTAACTTTTCGTGTCTATAGTGAGAATGAGGAATTCTGTCACTGCCCTCAACTTGGGAGTAATCCGGTTTAAAATCAGAACGCTCTTCAACATCTTTCATTTGCTGCGTGATCTTTGGTTTGCTTTAGTGCGTGAGAAGGGGCACTGAGGTTTTTGGAGTCATTAACACCAATACAGGTCACCTCTGGGTGTGGCTCAGCTGCCCTGGGCCACCCACGTGAACCTCAAATTCTCCTGGCCCTGAGTAAATAGTTGGGATTGACTTTCTGTGAAGCTCAGTTACGAAATGCTTCAGTGCACTGAGCGTGATTCTTTTTTTCTCACTCCGAGTCCCAAGAGGACTGACTCCAGGTATCCCCACTCCATGAAATATTGTCTCTGCAGCCAGGGAAAGCAATCTCTTGAGTATGAACCTTGAAGCAGAGGAACGGGTGATTTCTCAGCAATCTTTTGATATTGTCACACTTTCAATCTCTTGGAGATTTATGGACTTTGCCAATACATGGGACTGACTCTGGACACTAAATGCCTAATTTCCTCCAAATTTACAATTATTCCCCTTGCACTTTTTGTGTTCTCTAGCTGTGGGAGCAGTATCGTTTTTCCCATTTCACGGATGGGAGAGCTGTGTTGCACAGAGATTCCTGGGAAGTGCTCCCAAGCCTGCTCAGCATTGTGACTTCCTCCTGCAGTGCCAGTTTGGTGAGGAACGTGTGTGTCCCGATGGTTTTGTGTGCTGACGTCAAACCTTTTACTTCCCCTTGTTTTCCAGGTCTGGCTCCCTCAGGGTGAGCGTTTCCAGAGATGACCCTTTCCCCCCGTAGAGCAGAAGCAGGAGGAAGCTCCACCTTTTTCAAGTCAGTGTATTTGGCCACAGTGATGGACCCTGAGATTGTCCATGTCCTTCCAGGAGTATTTCCAGGTGCCATTTACTGTAATAAAATCCTGGCTCACTCTTTGGGAGGTTTCAGCACGTTTAATGTCCTCACAGAACTCTGAGTGGCAACATGGACCCGGAGCTCAGATCTCCCTCTTCCCCAGCCCAGCAGACCCTCCTTGATTTCATTTGTTCTTTGCTCACAGTTGCTTACGACTGAAAACATCCCATGGGGAAAATGTGAACATTTTCACGTGGGGAAAAACACCCAGATTTTAATGAAAAATCTTGGCTTCAAATTTCCATCAGTTTTAAAGAAGCAGCACTGCCTGCTCTTTATGGAGATGTGTTGGGGCTGCCAGCTGTGCTCCCTTAGGCAGGCTCCAGCTTTAAGGGGGAAGAAGCACCACAAACCCCACCTGCTCCAACCCCGCAACATCTGCTGGATCAACTAAAAGCTGGAACTAAAAATGAATGCAGGAAGAGATGTGAGGGCACGATTCTGCAGAAGGCAACATTTGCATTCCAAAGGTTATTTTCCAGCCTATTCCTCCAAATCCCAACCAACTGGATGGTATCTTACCAGTCCTTGTGTTCCTTTGCCTTCCCAGTAGACTTAGACATTCCCCAGAGGTGGCGGCAGCAGGAAGTTTAGATTCCCTACCCCACATTTCCCTGGCTATAAAGTTGACCCTGACACACGTTAGGCTACAAGAGCCCTGCATTTGCTGCAATGTTGGGAGACAGCAGCAGGAATGACAGCGCTCCTGCTGAGGGTGTTATGGATTCTGAATCAGGGTTGCCAAAAAATTCCTGCCACGTTGCCCTCCCTGCTGCTGCCACTGCAAATACTGAATTTTACCCTGGCATCATCACTGACTGCCTCCATACCAACCTTGTGGACACGTTTATGGCTGGCATTAAGAGTGTGTTTTTCATCTCTTTCGTGTTTTCCAAGGTCCTTGAGGCACCAGGAGAAGAAAGAGCTGGAGATCCCCCAAAAGAGCCATGGAAGCATGATGCAAACAGCCTCCTCTTTCTGCCTTTGGGAATGCTCAGGCCTCAGGTGGATTTGTGTCCTTAGGGAGGTTCTGGCTCAGGGGAAGCATGGGAGATGCTTGGTTGGATGTCTTGGGAGCTGCTGCATGCTGACCTGTTGGTTTGTCCTAGCTGCTTTACACCAGCAGTATAAGACATACGATGGGAATTTTTCTTCCCACCTCCCACCTTTGCAGTCTCCCAGGGCTCCCATTTGAACTCCAGAGTCCCACTGAGACCATGACAGAAATGTTTTAAGTGCTGTCCTAAAGCTGGGTTTGGCAGCAGAAATGCTCTTTAATGCACAGCATTACAGAGACCGTGTCCCTTCCTCTCCCTTATGGAATGGCTGTCTGGAGGGATGGAATTCCACCTCCCGCCTCACCACACCATTATTGACAGGCGTGGTGGGTACATTATTTAGGTAATTTGGCACGTGCCATATGGGAACCACCAGGACAGGACAAGTGTTGTCATCCCCAACAGGCCCAGGGATCCCACCCCTGCATCCGGAGGGTGACAGAGCCTTGGGAGGGCATTCAGGGAGTGATGGGCAGTGTTGGCACCCGAGGGGACCATCATGAGCTTCCCACATGGAAGAGTCCAGCAGGACACATGCAGGGAGTCCCTGGGGGTGACTGGTTTTGTGGTGGCTCCTGGTCACTGCTGGAGGGTGACCCACACTTCTGGCTGTGGCACAGGCCGGCCAGAGAAGCTGTGTCTGCCTCATCCCTGGAAGTGTTGGACGGGGCTTGGAGCAGCCTGGGACAGTGGAAGGTGTCCCTGCCCACGGCAGGGGGTGGAACTGGATGACCTTTTAGGTCCCTTCCAACCCAAGCCATCCTGAGTTTCTGCGGGTTCACAGATACCAATGGAGGTGTTGGCCAGGGCCGGTGATGCTGATAAGAGTCAAGGAAATCCCACAAAAGCAGCTACCCCAGACTGGTCTGATTCTCACAGCCTTTGGCTGTGCCAGCATAGGACCCCAGAGGGGAAGGAAGCTCAGCTGAAGGTGCCCTGTGACAGCCTCAGAGGGAGTCTGGTCTGATGGTCCTCTTGAACTGCTGCCTCTCCTGCTCTCAGAGGGCACTGGCAGCACTTGTGAAATAGGAAAAGCCTGCAGAGCCTGTGGTGCTCTGTGTAAGCTGAGGGATTCATTCCCACTGCGCCAGGAAGCTCATCTAGGGAAGATTTCCTGCACTATTGTAAGAGCCATAGTGTGGTCTTAAAATAAGCCCGACGACTGTGCCTCTGTAGGAAGCACAGGTGAGGATGCCCGAGTTCCCTGAGCCGTGTGAGGGCTCTGACCCACCTTCATTAGCGCTGCTGTCTGTGTGAGGTGAGTAATTGCAGCGCCCGCTGTGCTGAGGAGCCTCCTGGAGAGGTTCAATTAGGAGGCAGCAGCTGATGGGCTGCAGCGTGGGGACCTCGGGGAACCTTTCCCAGATAAGTCACAAGAGCCGGCCCTTGTACCACACTCGTCACGGGCTGGTGTCAAAGTGCTCTGTGAAGTGCTGCTGCCCTTGCACAGATGAGCAAAAAGGCTTCCCAGGGCTGCCTGGAGGGCCAGAGGTGGAGAGGGGTTTCTGTGTCCTGGAGCAGGATCCCTGGCCCCTGTGATTCCACAGGGAGACCTGCACAAGTCCTGGCTGGAAAATGGCAAAGCACCCCTGGCCCTTGCAGCCCAAAAGGCAGAGGTAAATAAGACGTGGGAATAACCTCCTGCAGGGATTTCAACCACCCCTGTTGTCTCTGGGGAGACTGCCAGTACCTCCATCAATTCTCTTGGAAGCTGTCCGCCCCTTTGCCTTCACTCCATCAGCTCTCTGGGAAAATCTCCATCTCCCACTTGTCTTCTACTTCTTCTACTGCAGTGAGGGGCTGCAGCTGCTTCCAGCACAGGATCTCCAAGTAGATGCGGCTGCTCTGCTTCCCTGGTGGGTTTCAGCAGCCCTTTCCAGCTCCACAGATCATCTATCCCGGCCCTCTACCCTTCCAGAGGTACTGGAAGCGGCGCTGCCGTCTCTTGTCAGGGCCGGTGTCTCCCAGGGGGTTCCCTTGGGGTCCTGACTCTCTCACAAACCAGAAGAGGTGGCTCATGGCAAATGGACTTCATCCTTTCTGCCAAGGCCAGCAGGTTCTGGGTATTGGTAGCCTGAGGCTGCCTTGTCCAGGTAGAAATTGCCTTCTGCACTCAGGAGCTGCGAGGTATAAACCCCAAAGGTGCCAATGAGCTGAAAGAGCAGGAATTGTGGTTCAGTGTAAACGAGCCCTGCTGACTGCTGCTCTGTATCTGCCTGTGCTACTGCTTTACAATGTCTGTGCTTTTCTGCCTCCAGTGTGTTGCTGCAGAGGTTCCAGTTTGCCTTCATGCTCAAAGCAAAGGAATTTCAAAAGCTGTCCCAGGGAAAGCTCCAGTGAACTCCTGGCGAGGAGGTCAGAGAGGGCACAGGAGATTCTGGGTGTCACAAGAGCAGCAGAGAAGCAAAATATCACCTCAGGGTGTCCGTGGCTGTGTCCCTCTGAAGTGACAGTCCTGGTCCTGTGCCTGCCACCAAACTACACCAGCCTGGGCATCCAGCGACCAAAAGTTGCTGCAGCACCAGAGGCAGCCAAAGCCCCGCAGGGGTGTTGGGAGAGGCTGGTGATGAGGAGACTTCTGCCTGATGGGAGGCAGGACAGTGATTTCATGGCTTTTTTGGGCTCTGTGGTGTCTTGTAATGAGAAGATGCTCGAAAGTCTCGCCTGCTCTCTCAGCTTGCAGCGTGGGGGGATGGAGGCTGAGGGAAAACTGATGGGAAAATGTTTACAAGCCTAACCACTGAGTGAGGCCCCTCTAATGGAGGATTTAATCTGCAGGACATTGTTATCTCTGCTAGGTTTTCTGTATCTTAGGTACTCAATAAATGATTGCTAAAGTAATTCAGCATTCTCCTCTCAATCAGAAAACACAGCCCCGTGTCAGGTGCCCAATCACGCTCTCGTTCAGCAAACAGAACACAGGCAGGGCAGGCCCATGGGTGAAGAAACTGTGAAAACAGGCCCGAAATGCAGGCCTGGAGCTTGGAAAGGTGATGGAAACACTCTCTGGCTAGAGCTTTTAGGAATGAGGTAAGGAAGAGCTGCAGGAAGCCATCCACAGGGAAATCACATCAGAACCACTTACAGGATGGCTGCCAGGCGTTGCAGTGCTCAGCTATGCCACAAAACACTTCCCTGACTCCCCTCTGCTGAAAAAATCCTGATTTTCTGTCTCTCCACGCCCCGGGGCACTTCCTTGTGTCTTGCATTCTCCCTGGCAGCACGTGAAGCACCAATATTCATGGAGGTGCTTTCCTTCAGCGCTGACACTCAGTACCCTCCACCAAGGCACGCTGGTTTTCCATTGTCTCCATCCCTCTCCTGGTACCCTTCCTGGGATGGACCCCCTGGATCCTCCCCCTCCAGCCCAGTGTATCCCTCCTCTGTTCTGCATTCCCAGTTCTTCCAGCCTGAAATTCCACCTCTGTGGGGCTGTGCCCCCTCTCCAGTGAGTGCGGCCCCGTGTCATGATGCCCCCTTGAAAGAATTTTCCAGCCTCGTTGTATCTCAGATGGGTGAGTTTGAGCACTGGAATTGGAGGTCCCAGGCTGAGCTGCCACTGTGTTCCTGTGGGATCCGAGTGCAGCTTTGTCCCCTGGTCCCTGTGGGATGTGATTCGTCCCCGTGTACGGAGCACTCCCATTCTGCCTTTTCAGACCTGGGTCAGGTTTAATACAGTCTGCAAGAAAGGCTTAAAACAGCAAGGTTTGAGATTGAATTATGGTCTAATCTGCCACTAATAGAACCTGACCAGCTCCATTATTCACTGTCAAATCACTGCATTTGCTATTAAAACACAGTGTGAACTTCCCTAATTTCTGTCGGGTTAGGACCATATCCATCATCCTCGCCTGAACCGACACCAGGGTAGTGCAGATAACACAGACAAATTTAATGTGGTTAATTCACCTTAGGAAGCTTGCTCCAGCGGTGCTGGGGAGGGAGGGGCTGGGCAGTCCTGCGAGGAAAAGGATGGATGAGAGCAAGCTGCAGTTTGACATTGCAGGGGGTAATGAAATTGCACAGGGCCTCTTTAGGATGGGAAGGTCTGAGTGGCCCTGGCGCTCTGACAGCCTGACCTAAAACCCTGCTCAGAGGGGAGGGGACAGAGGAGGGACCAGTCCCGTGTTCTGGGGCAGGAGAAAGGGAGCAGAGCCCACAACCACAGTCCCCAGATGTGCAGTAACACCACCCTGGCTGCAGCTTAAGGCTGCAGCCTCTTTTTTGTGGGCTGTGGGCAGGAGAGAAACCAGCTCATGCTTTCTCCCAAGTGATGCCATCCTTGGGAAGGCAGAGGTGGAATCAAACCCTTTGCCTTGCTCCTTGGTTGGCATCAACCCTCGGAATGGAGGGCAAATACTCCTTCAGAGTAAATTGAACTGCTTGTTTGCAGCATCCTAAACTGACCCAGGAAGACCCCAGCAGATACCTGGAGAGTCAAACAAAAGCTGCCTGGCCTGGTTCAGCTGTGACTCGTACCAGGATTTTGGCTCTTATTTGCAGAAGTGGAAAGCAAGTCTGTGAACTTGGTGGGCCAGCAAAAGACCTTTGGCAGAAATTCCATGTTTATGGGCTACCTCTCCCTTCTCTGTCGTCTATGTCTGTGTTAATTCTAGAAATAAAGAATTATGAAGGTAAATCCCTACCATGTTGACCAAAACAAAGGGAATTAAAGACTGATGAAACCATCATAAGCATTTTCAAGGGAAAACTGATTCTGATGGCAATGGGGATTAGAAGAATTCATTAGACAAAGAGTAGGACTAGTCATTAACAGGTCTAATGAGTTGACACTGGTGAAGAGGGACTTGTCACCACAGAAATTACAAACATTAGGAAAGAAAGATAAACAATTCCAGCTGGATGGTGAAGACTTTATCTGGCCACTCTCTCCTGGCTGGAACGAGTCCAAGCAGCAGGTCTGTCTTTGGAGGAGTTTGTGTTTCACCCATCTCTACCTTCACCACAGCTCCTGTGTTGCAAGGACTGAGTCTCTGGGGACTCAACCAGCCTTCAGCAGCTGGTGGATGAACCTGCCTCACCCTCAGCATGTGGTGTATGAGCACAAGTGCTGCTCCTTCCAAAGGGGAATAGCCCAGGAATGCTGAGGGCTCACTGGGTAAGCCCAGTGTTGTAGATCCTTCTCAGCTGGTAAAGCTTCCCACACCTTTATTAGACCTTGGATGTGAGGATCCGGCCCTGGAGAAGCTTTATCCCTCCTCCTACCTGTGTTCAGGATGTACCCACCTGTCATGACAAGCTCTGCCCCTTGACCTCCCAAGGCTTCTTTCTGGTCCAAGAATTCACGGACGAGAAGAAGAAACACCTTGGCTTTTATCAAGACCAGCTTCTTCCATGTTCATGGTGCTTCCAGAGCTGCCATTTACACATCCAGCAGCTGGGCGTGAGGAGGCAGCTGCTCAGGAGCTCACCACAGCCACATCCTGGGTCAGCTCTCACATCCTGCTCCCATGGCCCTCTAAATGCCTACTGGAGGATTTGGGAGGGCTGTGTACACAAGCAGCAGGTTTGCATACACAGATGGGCTTCAGGGATGCTTCCCAAGGGACAGGTGAGGAATGGAGCAGGGAGGAGAGGCCGGGAAGCTGTGGGATCGTTCCTGACTTGTTGGGGCGCCCTCTATGAGGGCATCCTCCTGGTCCCTTCAGGAACCGCCCTTCGGAAGTCCGTCCCGCCTACGACGGTGGGCAGACGAATCCGATTCGGGGGGCAGTTCTTTGGGAGGATCCCTTGAAATGGCAACTGTGTAGATGCCATGCCTCCCCTTGTTGTTCCCTCCCTTTGTTCTAGAACCTTCCAAGTTGTACGGTCCCTCATTGGTGCATGTTGGACATCTCCTCCCATAAGTTAACGCTATTGGTTGTATGTTCTATGTCTCCACCCAGTTGTTGTTTCCCCATTGGTTGTTCCCTCATACTCCTCCCCTTTTTCCTCCGCCTTTTAAGCCGTCGCACAAACCCTGCTCCCCTCAGACTTCCCTGGATTTTCCCCCAATAAACCCGTCACTGTTGGAAGTCTCCGCTTCGCTGCCTCTTTGCCTTTGGGGCTCTCGGGTTTTCCCATCTGCCTCCTCTGCCCAGGGGAGAAGAGCGCAGAGCTGCCCGCCTGCGCTGTGCCCGCACGGCAACGCAGTCGGCTCAACTTCGTGTCTGCAGGCAGGGCACAAGGCCGATCCCAGGGAGCGTGGCGGAGCTCCCGAGGCTCGCCGCCCCGGCCAGCGTGTCACTGACTGCTATCTCCAAAGGAGCTCTGCTAAGGTGTAGACAAACCAGGATGCCACAGGGTTAGAGGTCTCACAGGGTTAAAGATGCTGCCAGAGATTAATTAAGAACACGCCCGGAGTTTCTGAGTCTCTTGGCACAGGAAGCAGCACATGTCAGCCCCGACACATGTGTGCAGCTCAATCCACAGGGGATCACACACAATGGCACTGGGAAAGGGCCTTCCTGAAATGGTGGGAAAGGCACTGCTTGTCCTGTCGGAGCCAGGGCAGAGCATCTGCTTACAGCGGGGTCTCCTGTGCACCCTGAGGAAAGCCCAGGCCAGCAGGGCCTGAAGGGCTACAGGGCAAAGCTGCTGTGGTGGGGAAATCCACGCTCGGGTGTGCAGCTCCCGATCCCGCAGGCACACACCTGAGGCTGCCCGAAGGGAAAGCTGTGGAGAAAGGGAGAGCACAGGGTGTCCCTGCCCTTCTTCCACCCTCATCTGCAAAGCGGTGACGCTGAACTCGGACAAACAGAGGTTTGTGGTGCTTCCTAAAGACAGCCCTGACACCTCCTCCTGAACACTTGTGCTCGGTTTGCTCAGGCATGGCCTCTGCAGTTAGTGGGATTAGGAAGGCAGCCAAACCCCACACTCCTGTGCCAGAGCCTTGGGACTCTAAAATTGTGATGGCTTGGCATGAACAGACCTGACGCAGCTGTGCCAGTGCCCAGTACAGAGCCACGAGGGCAGCGTGGGGCCACCAGAGGGGCACTCTATTCATGGTTCCTTCCCCCTCTTCAGGAGAGCAAGGAAGCTGAAAATCATCCCCATCCAATTTTTCCACCCAAAGGCTGATCCTGGTGGCATGGGATGATCTGTGCCACAATATATGAGGCAATTCCAGTGGAACAGGAACTCCAAAGAAAGCTTTCTCCTTCTCCAGTGTCTCCAGCCTTCACTCACTTTGCCTTTTCTGGGCTGTCCTCTTCCAGGGCCTACTTGTTGCTCTCCCAGGTCTTCCATTGCAAGCACTTCGGTGTGGACAGGGGAATGAGTTCTCACCAGGGGCTAAGGCAATATTCCTTGGGGATGTGTCTTAGCCAGGGAAAAGAAAGGACTGAGGTGAACATGGAATCATAGAATCATTAAATGGCCTGGCTTGGAAGGACCTCAAAGCTCATCGAGCTCATCCCTGCCATGGGCAGGGACAGTTTCCCCTAGCCCAGGCTGCTCAGAGCTCATCCTGTGCTTGGATTTGTGTGAAGGAATCTGACTGTTGGG